>JABUQX010110745.1:0-32031 GCA_015478945.1 Trachelipus rathkii | reverse complement strand
CGGCACACCTATATTTATAAACTATTTTCACTATAGATTGTTTCATAAAAAAAATAAACTAAGTATTCTTCCACTGAATGACAGTTATACCGAATAAATAAAAAAGAATTATAAATTACCAAGGATTGGTACTTTGAGGGAGTAAACATATCTAAATAATGAAATGAGGTAGTCTTCTCCCCACAACAAGGTCATTAGGCACTTGAGAAGATATTACCACCAATTCTCATGATCTACCTAATAACGTAGGGTAGGCTACTGATGTTATGCACTTCTAAGATGCTTACTCACAGAAAACTCCAACATTGTTTAACCTACCTCAATTGTCCGAACGTGAGAACCTAACATAACACGTCATGAGTCCGAAGATATCACCAAAGCGAATATGACTGACCTCCTTGACTATTAGTCAGGATCTGAGTCTACCTGTACAAATTAGCGTACAAGTCTAAGAGGCAAGCTCAGAAAGGGAAACAAGTTCTTATTAGCTTAGTACACCTCATCCACACGAAGAAGTTGCAGTAGAGTGGAACTGAGATTCTATGGAAAGAGCACAGGATAGCCCAATGGAGGTGAGATAAAAGTAGGGGTCCTTTGAAAAGGGAAATTACGAACTAAATAATCGGTATTGATGTAGGAGTAAAATAAATTAAAAATAGAGAGAGATAATATATTAACTGCAAATTAAACATCATCCCATCACTAATTATTATATATATATTATAAATTATAGTAATATATTATATATATATCTATATAATACTAATATATATATTATATCAATTATTATATAATATATATATTTAATTAAGTATATATATTACTACATTATATTAATATATACAATATACATATATCTTACTATACTCCTCATATATATAATGTATATATTATTATATTATATATATATTATACAATATATTATTATATTTAATACTATATAATCTTTAAATAATATAATCATATATATAATATATTATATTATATATATTATATTATAGAAAAATGAATATATACTATATAATAATAAAATATTATATAATATATATATAATTTAATATATAATAACTATTACTATATAAATATATATATATAATAAATTATCTAATGAATACTCTTTTGACATATATATATACATAGATACATAAATATTAGTATAACACATATACACGATATCATAATATATATATTATAATAATAATATATTATATAATCAAATATATTATATATATAGGGTTATTAAATAGTATATATAAAAAATATATATATACATTATAATCTATTAATAGATCATATATTTTAATACCACGTTTATAATATATAATATATAATATATTGATATATAGTAATAGTATAATTAAACAAATATTAATTATTATAATAATAACTTATCATGGTACTATATATAATAAATATATTATATAATAATTTATTTACTACATTAATATTATAGTTTGCAAATATATTATATTATAGTATTATATATATAATATAAAAAATTTATATTATATATATTATATATTACTATATATATATATTATAGTATATATTATATATATTTATATATTATATAGTATATATATATTATATATATATATATCACCTATACGTATTGATATAACATATATCAATAATAATTTTACAATTATATTAGTATATATATATTATTATATATATATATTTTTTATATATATATATATATTATATCATAATATAATATATATATAATTTATATATATATATATAATATATAATTATATATAATATATATATAAATATATACTATATTATAATATAATATATATATTATATATATATTATATATATATAATTTATATAATATATATATTATATTCACAAATATATATATAATATATATTTATATTTAATATCCTTGTAGAAAAAAATAATATATATTTCTATATATATATTTATTATACGTATATATATTATATATATTATTTATAATATATATAAGTGTAGTTAGCATAATATATTTATTATATATATATATAATATATACTTATATATTATATATATTATAATACTATTATATTATATATATATATATATAATATATTATATATAAATATATATATATATATATACTATTAAATATTTATATTATATATATTACTATATTATATATATATATATTATTATTATATAATTGATAATATCTATATATATATAATATATTATTATATATATAATTATAAATATAATTATAATATATATAATATAGTATAATAATTAGATAATTATAATATAATTATATAAAGATAATATAAATATATATTTATATATAAAATTATTTTATACTAATCTATAATATATTATATATATATATATATATTTATATCGTATATACATAATATTATATTATATAAATATATATTATTATTATATATAATGAAATGCAAATTATGATAAGATAATAAATATATTATTATATTAATTATTATCTTTATTATATATATTATTAACATTTTTTTAATATTTTTTTATATTAATATCGTATATTATAAATAATTATATTTATTTATATATAAATTAATATTAATATAATAGTATAGAATTTATATATATTTTAAGAAGGTTCGAGATATATAATTATTATTATATATATATATAATTATATATATATATATTATAAATATATATTATATTATTTATTTTTAGTATTATATAATATTATATTATGTATATTCGTTATTAGGTTAATCAATATATATATACTATATATGTTATATTATATCTGTAGTAAATATATATTATATTAATATTATATTAAAATATATATTTATATATATTTTAATACATATTATTATATTATATATAATATATTATATATAATATTTATATATATATTATATATAATATATATATTATATATATATTTATTATATTATATTTATATATAATAGTTATATATATATATATTCATAAATTTATATGACATATTTTATCATATATAAATTTTAAATATTTAAATATAAAAATATTAAAATATATATTTTAATTTAAATAAAAAAAAAAATTAAATATAAATTATAATTAATAACAATATAATGTATAATAATATATATTTATATATAATTAACATTTTATAAATAGTATTGATAATTGATCAATTAAAATGGGGAGATTTGGAAACAATGAAAATATATGGTAAAAAAAAAGTGAGGCACAATATAAAAAACTATGGACATACATACTTCTTTTTTAATTTATGGTTAAAGTTAATTCCACGAATTCCCAAAAATTGGGGGATAAGGTATGCAGGTGAAATGATATATAAACCCTGTCTGTTTGAATATCTCGGATCATATACAGAGCAGAAAATTATAAGGGAATCAAGAAAATCTCACTCCCAATTATAACTCGTCCAGAAAATCCTACCGGGGGCAAGAAGATAAACCTCAAGGAAAAGGCTGCGACTTTAATTTCGATCACAAATTTTCGCACGAAACGAAGAGTCAAGAGGCATTGTGAAAACGAGCTGAAAAGCTGTAGACTACAAATTCGCTCGAAGAGAGAGTATCTCAAATACAGAAGGGACTTTTGTACTTTATACTTTCATTGCATATTCTTATATGTTGAATATAAACTCATTCCATATGGATTCTAAATAACATCCTCTTATAAGGGTTCTGCTCATAAAATAAGCCACAAATCTAGCAAGTGTACCCTATATAATTGGTGAATCCCGAGAAGAGCACCCATAACTTCAATCAACCCTTCCAAAAAACAAACAAAATGAAGAAAAAGAAAAACGCAATAACACAAACGCTAATCAAACACTCGAGACATAATGCTCAATCAAACGATACAATACTCGATACCGGACTTCAATTTCATTTCTCATTTTGATTATGACTTCACTTTTTCAACAACTCTCAGTCGAGATTCATCGCTAGACATAGCAACCTTTCCTTTTTCGGCATGGATCTTTCAATCATTCAGTTTGGATTATGGCAAAACTCATTTTTTGGAATTTCACTCACGAAACTTGATTCTTTCGAATCAAAAATGGTTTCTGTACCGCTCCTTTTATTATGAAGAAATTTTTCAATAAAGGACCTCAATTTCAAGCCATTTTCGCTCTACATAATGTAACTTTCCTTTATGTATCGGGATTCTCATCATTTAAGTTGGATTATGGCAGAAATTCATTTTTGAAATCCACTACGAACATTGATTCCTTTTCGAATTCTAAATGGTTCCGTGACCTCTCCCTTTTTAATGTATGAAGAAATTTTTCAATAAAGGACCTAAACTCAAGCAACTTCGTCTCTACATGTGTCAAAGCAATGTTTCTCTCGAAACTAGAACTTTGAAAACTACGTGCGGATTGGTCAAATCATGGATACTTTAGAAACGTCTTATACTGGACCTTCCTTGGTTTAACGGTTCGATCAATGTGGCCTATTTAACTTTGAATAATTCAATTTTTTCATATCAATAATTATTATGTATTAAACATTTTGTACTTTTATGCATTTAAATGGTTTGTATGTTTTTCCAAAATCTAACAAATATAACCAAATATGCTTGTGTTTGAAATTTGACCTTTCATTTTTCTGTATATATAAGATTATTGTATTTTTATGTGTATCCAAATACTTGTATATATGTTTAGATCTTCGATGTAACCAGTTATGCTCGTATTTGGGAATATTCTTCCAATTTCATGTATACTATTTTGCCTTCAAATGTTTGTGTCTGTCTTATTCTTCGGACAAATTAGACATGCTTGCATTTGAACAGTAACTTTAATTTTATGTATTTTTAGTTATTATAATTGCAAAATTATTATAACATACTGTCTCACTCCGTGTTTAGTCCAGAAGTAATGTAGCCACTCCATTTATAACTTTGTACAAAGTTTTTAATTTTCGTACTTTATGCTAAGATTTGCGCAAATTAAGGCAAAATTTTGGCATAAAGCGAAGTGAAATGATATATACAACCCCCGGTTGTTGAGATACCGATTCCATTAAAGAGCATATAAATAATTAAGAATCAGAAAAAATCTCACTCAAGATACTCGCTCAAAATCCTACGCGCAAAGAGAGATAACTTCAGGAAAATGACTGCGACTTGAAATTAGATCACCATTTCGCACAAACGAAGAGTCAGGGCAATTGTGGAAACGCGCTGGAAAAGGCTGGGACTACCAATTCGCCTACGAGAGAGGTAATCTCAACAGAAGACTTATTTACTTTATACTTTCATTGCATACTTTATAAGTTGAATAAACATCATTTCAATATGGATTTCTAAATTACCATCCTTATAGGGTGCCTGCTCTTAAAGAAGCCACCAAACTTAGAAGTATATAGCCTATATATATATATTGCACAGTTTTCTCCCATTTAATCCAAGTGTACGACCCATAATTCTTGAGCTCTTTAATAATAGTTGAATTAAAAATTTAAATCTGTATATCTGGAACTAAATCTGAACGAGAATGAATCTTTAACTAGATCATTGCGGTTTACAAATCAAATTGAATTTTTATCCACTGCTCGCAAATTTGGCGTATAATTTTAGATGAAGAATTAGAAAAGCATTAATATTTATTATTAGTAATGTAACTTAGATGGTATACATATAAATTATAGTAATAAAAAGTAAATGACATTCACCAAATCTCTCTACCAATATATATATAGTATATATATAATATATATATATATATATTTAATAAATATATATTTATATATATATATATATATATAATATCTCTATATATCTAATATTATATAATATATATATATATAAGCTATAATATAAAATCCTAACCCAAAGGATAAAAGTCTCTATATTTTAAAATGCAAAGACTTTAAATTAATAAAAGTCCTCTACAAGAACGATTCTATATAAATGCAGCATAACACTATAAATATTTGAAGTGTGCCGAATGCTTTATGCTTTTCATTTAAGAAAGTAAAATTACCATATAATCATTGACTTTTAAGAATATCACAACAATCCAATGCATTTAATTCTGTATACATACTATATAATTTTTTCTAAAATCATAAATTAATTTATATTTAAATAACATTAAATTAATATTATATTATTATTATTAACGTATTTTATTAGTTTAATAAATATTAATACAATTCCATAGGGTGGATGCACATTCATATAATTCCCTTTTAGTAATATAAATAAATTTTTATTAATTTTTTATATATATATATAATAATATATATATATATATTATTATTAATATATATATATCTATATAATATATATAATAATTATATATTGTTCAATGTCTTTTTGTCACCTACTGTGCGCCTATAAATGTTCGTTATAATAATATTACCGCCATTTCTCATAATAAATTAGCTCTTTATTTTTTTCTGAACAGTATAGTAATGTCCTATATAACAACTTATTATGAGTATGATTATATTACTTCCCATCTTTTATCATTTTCTAAAAGCTTGTAAGCCAACTCATTCATTACATCATCATGTAATCCATTCCTCGCATCTGTTCCAAAGAGTTCACGTTCACACGAGGGTTTGGGGAGTATGAGTTGCAGAAAGGAGCCCATTGGACTGATAGGATGATTACTGATTATTTACTGATCGGTAGATCCATCTGCAGAATCTGACCTCGTTTCTCTTGGGGTCGAATCTTGTGATGATTCGCGAGATTGATCTTTTTCTTTATTTAAGAGAGTCCAATCTTCAGTAACCGAAGGAGAATTCTGTCCTGACCGAGGTCGGTTGGATTCTTCGGTGTCAACTAAGATAACTTCTACTTGCTCTGATTCGGTTCTAGGTGTTTCAGTTACTTTTTCAGCAATTTGCTGGATTATACCTTATTGGTCACCTATACCCAGCATTTTATTTGTGTAAAATACTGTAATTAGACGATGACAATATTTTAATCAGCATGAGATCTATCCCTATAATTTATTTTTCATTATAATAGAAGATTTGATAAGTGAAAATTGGCACAATGATAATTGAGAATTCACGACTCAGTAACTTTGCGACTATAGAGAACTGTGCACTTCTGCTATTAACTAAATATATTTAATAGAAGGAGTTGAGGCAGACTGAATGCGTATATGTTCTCGTTTGAGTTATTTCAATTTTTGTATATGGCTGAGGTTATGTGAGATGAAAGAATTAGATGTAGGAGTGGTCTAAGGGGAAATTTTATTAGGATGCGCGAAAGTGATAGGTGCCCTAACTTATTTAATTATATTGCACGAATCGAATTATATGATTTTTTAGTCGTAAGTCTGAGAGAGTTTGAGAGGATTGGTAGAGGGGGCTTGGTCTTGGGTATGTAAACTGAAAGTAGGTTTAGAAAAGTAAAATGTAGACATTTAGAGTAAGGTTATGTGTAGTAAGTGAGGGAATACGCGGGTGCGAAGCATTATAGGTTATAGAGAAATGAGTCAGAACAAAAACCTGGACATAGTGTCCTGAGTTTAAATATTTAAGATATATGTTGTGAAAAAGGAACGGTGATGCAGTGTACGTAGGAATAGATTTGGAAGGTATATTTAATGTGTGGCTGGTGCAATTAAATCTGGTGGATGTTAATGAATAACCTTAGAGTTAGCTAGGGTTTTGCGGGGCTATGATTTATACTCCGTGTGTATATTAAGGTTATGAACTATTGTCTATTAGAGTTAAATAGAGGTAATTATTAATTATTTATTATATTATATCTGGATACAATAATTAGTTACTATATTGCAATATCATATTATATTCTGGATGACGTGAAATTATTAAATTACTACAATTTGAAAATAGATTTTACTGTATTTCATTCATAATATATGTTTATGGATATGAGAATAATTATGCAGATAATGATAATTTATATACAACGACGAAGTAGACTGAGCGAGGATCGGATCTTATTGAGTCATTGTGAAAAAGTTATAGATATTAGATAATAGTCTGTTGAGTATTTAAGTGATATAATAATTTTGTTATTTTTATGTATTTATGATGATTGTCTAGTGATGACTGATAAGATAGTAGTAATGAGATCAATTTATATTAGAACGAGCAAGCAAGGAACGAAACTTGAACAAAGATTGGCACAAATATTATGTAGTTGAATCTGAAGTTAGATTAATAGGTACAATATTATAGGTTATATATATATAGTTGATTATATATTATTAGTTGTGGCCTGGCGCCAGGGGGATAACCCATACATATAGTAACTGTATACTATTATTATTATCTCACAGTTCGATAGGAGTCAGTCATACTTACGTCATGAAGCACTCTGTAGTTATATATTATGCATATTATTTTTATTATCTTTATTCTTTATTTTTGCACAATAATGGTTTCATTTATTTATATTGTAAGGAGAAACAGTTACCAAATGATGAAAACAGATCATACGCCCCCCAAAATTTCACTCTTTTCATTGTCAAATATATATTAAAATTCCTACTTTAAGATTATATGTTTATCTAAAAAAATATATAATTATTATAAGAAGGGACGCGTATGATAGATGAGAGAGAGAGAGAGAGAGAGAGGCATTACAATATATATACTTGTATATAATACGAGATAATTAGATAATCATACATTCACATAATAATTAACCATAAAAATAGTGGAAGATTTACAAATTGATGATGAAATATAATATATTAATAAATAAAATATATAATTGATTTCTCCCATAATATAAATAATGACTTAATTTCATTTATCATTAATTACATATATTAACTATTTCGAAGTATAATTAATAATCATAATAATTACATTAAATCATAATATATAAATAATATATTTAAATAATTAAATAAATATAATATAATCATATCAAAACAATTAATATAATAAATAATTAATAAATAATAATAATAATATCATTAATAAAATTAATAAATAATATAATAAATTAATAAAATTAATAATATAAATTAATAATAATAATAATAATTAATATCATGCATATAAAAATAATATATATATATTACTAAATATTATATTTAAAACTCAAAATAAAGCTTTCAAAATGTAAACAAACTACACTTAGTTTACATCTTCATATAACAACGACCTAAAGAAATTATTTTATTTTTAATTATAATTATCTTTTATTATATATTATTTATATATTATTATTATTAATTTTATTATTATTATATTTATTATTATTAATTATTAGTTATGATAATCCATTCAACTGTACACGAGCCCAAACCTACCCCCCTCATACCAAGAATATAGATCACCAAATTTAAAATCAAACAAAAATAATTATCAATATTGATATTTAATTGAGAGTTCTACGAGTGTTGGATACTATAAAGAAATCAATGTTAATATTTTCTGAGTGACTGTATATAGATAAACATATTATTTTGATAAGTTGCATCGTATACCTATTCATCAGCTAACCGACTTGAACCAACACGCCCGGTAAATGACTCCTATCATGAGGAGAAATCAACTTTCACTACCACGACCATACGACTAATAATAGATAATGATATAATCATGAATGAGAGTGTATATTATAATATAATAAAATAATATAATAATTATATAATTTAAATAATATAATAATAATAATATAATAAATAATTAATATGTAATAAATAATAATTATAATAATAATATTAATCAATAAATATTAATATATTAAATAAATTAATATAAAATAATAAATAAATATACAAAAATAAAAATTAAATTTTCATATATACTATAATATTAAATAAACATGATTTAATATACGAGTAATATAATAGATATTAAATTAATTAATATAAATAATATAATAATTATTAATGGATAAATAGGAAGTATATAAGAAGATGCTACTAGCGCATGCGAACATGCATCTTGTTAGTTGTGCTCTACAACTTGAGCACATAGCATAGTGAGAAATAAGAACTATATAGGGGATATTTAGACGAGCCCTTTCCGAGAACATCTCCTAGTGTCAAGATTAGGAAAAGTTCTGAAGGATATATGTTATAAGACAACACAACATATCACACACATTTTCTAGAATCTCATAGCTTACTCTATATTCATATATCACACTATCTCATCTCATCCTTCGTAACTCCATAATTTCATTATGAGTCTATAGATGTAGCTGGTTTGAGGTCAAAAGCTACTAACTTATATTATTTTATATACTAATATTAGCAACATCTATACTCTATATATACTATAGCCTATCATAATATTTATTTCGAGAAGAACATTTATTGAATACAATCACCAGTGACTTCTTTTATATAAAAAAAAATACATTAAAAAAAAATATATATATATATATAATATATTATATATATTAATATACTAATATATTATAATATATTATTATAATTATATTATAATATAATAAACTATATATACTATTAAGATATGTATTTTGCTGATAGTTTTATATATACTTAACAAATTCTCATTTCTTTTTAAAAACATTCATTGCCTCATATATGAGACAAGATTTTTTTTTTAAAACCTAATAAAAAAATAAAAAACTAGAAGCTTTCGCCCTCTCATATTTATATATATACTAATATATATATATATGATATATATATATATAGGCATTATATATAATATATATATTATATATATATTATATAATATATATATATTATTATTATATATATAATATATATATATATATAAATAATATATATATATATATATATAGTATATATTAATCTAAAACGGTTAAACACCTACCCAAAGATTCACTGTTTTTTTCTTGTGTATCATCTGACATAGGAGTATCTTCTCCAGAAGGGCGTTCATTAGTTTGTTCCCTCTGAGATGCCTCCATGTTTCCAGTCCAAGCAGACAATTCCCTTCATGATATCAGCTACTGTTGCTGATGCCATCCTGAGAAGCAAACTTTCCTGCTTCTTCAGCAATTTTTTCTGCTCCTGGGAAAGTCATGTCAGGATTAGGTGGAACAAATCCAGTCCCCGGAACAAATCCAGTCCCCATGCCAAACATTGGAACTCCTCCACAAGCGGCATTATTGAAATTGAACTGGAAGGGTTTAGGCTGCTTGTCCTCTCCCCTTCCCTGGCAATTTCCTCCAAAGAAAGGGTGGAAAAATGGATCTGCTGTTGCTGTTGCTGCTGCTGTTGTTGATGGTGGGGGTGAGGGTGGTGGGGGTGTCCATGATGACCGGATCTAAATCCAAATCCACGATCTTTACCTTCCCCACCCTCCAGAAAAGAGAGAGCGCCATTCAAAGTCATCAAGCATTGATTGTAAATGCTCAATTCCTGCGCGATCCTTTAAAAAAAAAAATTATATAATATATATAGTATATATATATATATAATATATATATATATTATATATATATGATACTATAATATATGTCAATTTCTGCGCGATTGTTTTAAAAAAAAAAATTATATATATATATATATATATATATATATATATATATATATATATATATATATATATATATATATATATATATAATATATATATAATATATATATATATAAAAGCTGTATATGATAATTCAAATACATTTATATTTTATTTTATCAAGGTTTACTGCTTACTGCAAGTGAAAGTACTCAGTTCACAAATAGCAAATATATCTATTCATTCTTAGAATGTGGTAACAGCGATACATTCATTTTAAATTTAGTACTATATGCAAACTTAAAGGGGTAATTTATAGAATAAATTTAAAGAAAAGAACAATGCTTTTATGGGAGCTTAAAGGGTTAAATGAATGGAAGCGGAATAAAACCAAATTGAAAGAAACCTAAATGACCTATTTAAAGGTTGTCAAAGTTAATAAATTGAACATTACGTCTGCGAAAATCAATGACGACTTATAGATGTGGAAAATAAAGACCCTTATGGTTGTCCAAGTATCTATCCTCCCAAGAGCAACAACTAATATCCAAACTACCATAATAGGAAGTTTCTTATAGTAACAGACTCAAGAGAACACAATTTTCACTTAATTATAGATATATTTAAGTATAAAGATAAAAGATGTGATATAGTGCCTTGATATGCTTAATTTAACCTACAGGCATTTCACCATGAAAGACTCCAAGTAAGTAAAAGGAAAGCATATAACTTAATGTAATAAAATAAAAAGTTATTCGAGATTATAAAGAAAAAAAAAGAAAGCATCAACCAATAAATGTTTAAATCTAGACTTAAAATTACATGTTCTTTTTTGTACAATACAAAATCTTAAGCTAAAAGCAGAAATATAAAAAATAATAAGCAACTTACAGGAATCTTCATGAACTGATGATGCTTATGAATGCCTTTATTGTTGCAAGAACTGCACAAGTCATAATCGGGACAAATCTTGCACTTAAAGCGAACTCCAGAAATGGGTCCATTACATCCATCACAAACAACACCTGAATGGATCCCCTCTCTTTCAGAGTTTCCACCTGCTTGTCAAAAAATATAAATTATGTTAGTAAATACAATTCTACACCCTACAATAATAATAAATATTAAAATAATAGTAGTAGTAGTAATAATAATAAGTGGCAAAACCAAGGGCCCCCCCCTGAGAGAGCCCCAAAATTTCAAAATTAAAAAACATTATTTAATATATATATATATATATATATATTATATATATATATTATATATTATATATATATATATATATATATAGTATAATATATATATAATATATATATATAAAAATATTATATATAATATATTATATATATATATATATATATTATATATATATATAGTATATTATTATATATATAATATATCACTGACGGACAGGGCAATTTTCAAGGGGACAATAAAATAGTGATGGGAAAGCCCATACCATCCCAAGCCTAACGCAAATCTCTAAGATGACGGCAGCCGGAGGACAAAGAGAGGGAGATTAAATACGGGGAAAAAAACAAACAAAAAAGCAGAGTTCCACAGAAAAGAGGTAGCTGTAAATAAGAAGGCACCACGACGAACAAGCCTGGAATTCCCAATATTCACACACAGTTCATAAAAAAGCAGGGCACATCTTGCGTAATGAGGGTGACGCAATGGTGAAAGAATGCAAGAAGTGAACTCGCTCGAACACTTGCCGTTGTAGTACCTATAGTAAAGAGATAGTGCACCAAGATCACGTCACAGAGATAGAGCGTCAAGGGAGTTTGAAAGTAGGAGAGTTTATAATTCTTTTAGGCCTAGCATCAACCCTATCCAAACGAGGTGCAGAACCGGAGCCCCCCCCTAAATGTGGGAACAGTATTCCATACAAGGGTGGATAAAACCCCTATAAAATTGGAGTAGCTTCTGAGGGGAAAAAAATTCCCGAAACCTGAACAGAACTCCCCAACTTTTTTGAGGCCACATTAGAAACCATATTGAAATGGAGGTTTCCAAGATGGTTTACTATTTATGTTCAGATCAAGAATGTTTATGTTGTCCACAGGTGAGACGTTAGAGCCATTGAAGATAGGATAGTTGAGGTGTTTTTCAGTGAAGAAGTTGAGCTTTAAAAAGTTGAAATTCACAAGGTTGAGAGGATCGCACAGGAAAATCGAAATAATCGTCCAGGGTGGAATTGGATTAAAAATGAGGCAGAATAGATTAGCTTTTTCTGAAGGAGTATTAGCTACAGATCCATCAGAGCAAATAAGAGGAGGAAAGGCAGGCAGATTTACAAAAGTTATTAAAGATGTTTTGGCAAGGGGCCAGAAATTTTTATCGGTAGATCCAAGGTCAGCCCACTTCCTTTTTTGAAGGCACGCTTAGCCTGACGAATAATATCCCTGCAACGATTCCGAGTTAAACGAAAATTAGCAATAGTGATGGAAGAAGTTTTTCCATTTCCGATAGGCATTCTCTACATCGAACCACGAATTTTGAAGAGAAAAAGATATAGTAGAAGATGGAATGAACCTGCTCATTCCCTTGGAGATCACATCCCCTACTTTTTCAGTAGTCACCAAGCAACCTTCAAGTCAAAACAGGATTCATACCAAAGGTAGGTGGCAAAGAATCGATGCAACGCCCCCAAATTGGCCTTTGAAGTGCCAGAAAGAAAGTATAGTTCATGGTGGAGCTGCTAGAGAGAAAGTGTTATAATTAATGGCTACAAGATTGTGGTGAGTTACCGGTAGTAGGGAAAATTGTATTTTTAGAGAGAAAGAGAAGTAAGGGAGCATAAGTTAAGTGTATTTCAAGAATTGATAGGAAGTCTGGAATAATGTAGAGAGTATCCATAATCATTACGGATATTCACAGTATACATGAGGAATACTAAATGTATTTAATTTTAATAAATAAATAGCTTTTTATCCTACTCACCTAAACATAATCAGTATGAGAGAAGACACCAACCACCAGTTGGTGTAACGTTGGAAGTCCCTTAAAGTAGAGACAAAATAAGAAAATTATACTCTAAGACATATGAGTTATTAGTAGTAGTAACAGTCCGAGAGAAAGAGAAATGAGTATTTAAAAATAGAGAGTAGTCGAAATTCTGGTCTATATATAAAGAGAGCAGTGCAGATAACACAAAGATATATTAGTATAAGTAGTAAAATAAAATAATTATATTATATCTATAGAAAATCGTAAAGCTAGGAATAACTTAAGGTTTTACAGAGAGCTGTAAAATTAAATATAACCTATAATTAATAGAAAATATATATTAAAATAAAAAATATAATTATAAATAATAAATAAATATAATTTATAAATTATAAAATATATATATAATATTATATATATATATATATAATATATATATATATTAATAGTATATATATAATATAATAATAATTAAATAATATATACTAATATAATATAATATAAGGTATTAAGTAAATAATATATATATAATAATAATATATTTATATATTAATAATAATATAATATTTATATATATAAATAATAAATAAATATAATTAAAGGCAATATATATATTAATTATATATATTATTATAAAATACAATAAAAATTGCTTTATATAATATATATAAGATATATATAAAAATTCAAAGTAAAACATGTAAAATAGTAGCGTATTAGTATAGCCACGTTTATGAGCCTATAAAATTTTTATCAACTCCTTCTGATAATACACTAATCAGTCTCTCAAGAGTCTCTTCTCTACTCATCAAATTGTTGCGTCAACTCTTTATAAAATCATTGCTATTACAATGGATACTACTCTTCTCAACTCTCCAGTATACCATTACCTCCTCCATTGAGATAAGGATATTGTGCAACACCTTTCTATATTTAGCTCATTATCCGGTTTCTGTTCAAACTGCATAAGTAAACACCTAATAAGACTTAGCATCAATAAGCCTCAATCTCTCCAATACTTCTGGTATAAATCTAGATCAACACTCCCATTTCATATACATTTACAAAAGCTTCCTTTCACTTACCAAAACTTTCAATAATGCCTTGAATAATATCAGAGGAAATTAATATATAAATAATGAATACACACTGTTATAGAGGACATAATTCATAACCTCAACAAGCACTATCATTCGAAATTAAGTAGGCCTGATCTAGAGTCATTGCAACACAAGTATAAAGATATTTAATAAATTAAATAAAATATTAAAAATTATTCTCGAGAAATGTAGTTTGAATATCGTCTCTAATAATTTAATACTGTCACTAATTTTAATTTAAAACAGGAGATAATATAAAAAACATTAAATATAACACTTTTTCGTAAGAAATACGCACCTGGTCCTTTATAATAATGGGACCACTCGCTCTTCGTTAATAAATTATATAATAGAGGTGACTTGTAAGTCTCATAGGATTAAAAGTTACTCGTAATTGCAATTTAGTTACTGTTAATCATAATAATGTGCTAAATTTAAATCCTTCGTTTATGACGCCTTACTTACATAAACTCATAATATTAGTACAGTACATAGCTGAAAACAAATTCGTAGACTATCCTAAACCTCTCTCATCCTCATCTCTTTAAGTTCGTGATCCACGCTCTATACCTAGACACGTATAGTATAACGTCTATAGATGAGCGTTTGCGTGTGCATGAACATTCTGAGAGACTGCTTTATCTGATCTTCATTCTGAAGAACTCGACAATAGTAGGTGGAACTGGAGTGCCTGCGCACTCTGTCAATATTGCGCGATATAAGAGTATATAAACATATACCCAATTTTGTCACATACTAGTACATGAGCCTACGCGTACATATCTTGTGTATAATTCAGAGAAGACTACATCAAAACTAGTAGCTCTAAACAAAACTGTATCAAAATTATCACAACGGATAGTGTACATGGAATTAAGTTTTATATTATAAAATTCATTGTTAAAACTAATATAAAACTACAGTGAATACGTATTACTAGAATATATAGTAATGTATTAAGTTAAAGACTGACGCTTACAAGTAAAAGCTCTCCCCACTTTGGCTTATTAAATAGTGCAAATGTACTTGGAGTCTAAGAGTTCCTGGTTAATCGAATGGAGATTCAATCAAAAACCTACTGGCTTTAAGACTTAATGATATTCCAGAACAGCTAAAAATGGCATTGTAAATATGAGTGTGAAGCTATAATAGTGACTGCAAATAGCCATATCTTAAAGCCAAGCGCAACTATTTCCAATGTTGAACTAATAAATATAGAAGCAAAGAAGCCACATTTGGTCTGGTCTGTTACAGTATGAATATATATATTATACTAATTTACCCTATACATTTTAGGACCCTATTCCTACATATATTAGTATATATATTATATTATATATATATATATATATATATATATATATATATATATATATAATATATATATATATATATACCTATATATTATTTTTATTTTATATTGTTATATAAAATATATACACATATTATATAAAAAAATATATATATAAATATAAGAACATATTTCCAATAACTATATATATATATATGAATTCACAATAACTCACTTTCTAGTTTAAAGATTGTAATATCCTCTCACAAGAGGGTTTGGAATTTCAGTCTGGCTACCTGAATGAACACACAAAAAACTTATCATCATTAGGAAGATTTTCTGTTATATTTAATTTACAGTTTACAGCATAGTAAAATTTAAACTAATCTCACCAATCACTAAATACATAGCAACACAGTACAACATTATAATCTATTATTTATAAAGTCATACTCATTCATGCTTCTAGCATAAGATAATCCACTCATTTGGATGCAAAACCATGACTACAATGGCTTGAATTTCCAAATGCATTGACCTAAAGCAGGCCTTGCTATCAAACCTAGATAATCTTTGCATTCTTATCCAGTTGGTCTAGGAAATACCTGTAACACAATTTCTCCTAACTAAGACCATATTGCGGTAGGTAATGAACCCCCCAAAATTCATAGGATAGAGGTTCAGTGGCCAACTAACTATTTTTATATATATATATATATATTATTATATATATATTATATATATATATATTTATATATATATATATATATATAGTTATATATATATAGTATATATTATATATATATATATAGTATGTATATATATATATATATATATATATATTATATATATATATATATATATATATATTATATATATATATATATATATAATATATATATATATATGGTATATATATATTAATATATATTTATAAATAATATATATATATATATATATATATAATAGGATATATATAATATTATATAATATTATATATATAATAATAATTATACATTATATATATATAATATATATATAATATATATTGGTATATATTATATATATATTATATATTATTATATATTATATATATTATATATATATATATATATATATATATATATATATATATATATTTTATATATATATATATAATATATATATGTGTGTTAATAATATATATATATATATATATATCATATATATATATATATATATATAGTGTGTGTTCAAAAGGTATCCAACCTTTGTTCATAAAAAATACTTTTATCCAGATTCAACAAACTTACACTAATCTCCTTTAAAGTAATTCCCTTGAACTGCCACACAAGTCTTCCAATGGTTCTGTCACTGTTGGAAGCAGCACTGACTGGAACGCCTCATTTGGGATGGTGATCCAGCTGTTCCATCACATTCCACAATGTCTTCTCTAGACTGAAATCTGATCCCTTTGAAGGGCATTTTCAGCTTGGGGAAAAGCCAGTCAAGCAGAGCCATGTCGGGAGTGTAGGGAGCCTAACGAAGCACAGGTATGTTGTGTTTGGCCAGGAAACTATCACGTCAACAATGGGTGAATGCATTATCGTGATGGAGCTGCCATTGCTCACTACCCACAAATCCAACCGTTTGCGTAGCACATCATCACGAAGGTGACGCAAAACTTCTAGGTAATACTCCTTGGTGATGGTTGTGGCGTATGGGGTGTCCTTGTGGTGAACCAAGCAACTGGAGTCAAAGAAGATGGTCAGCATGACTGACATTGCTGTAGACCTGTCTTGCTTTTTTTTTGGTCTCAGGGATGTTGGATGTTACCATTGTGATGACTGCAACTCTGTTTCTGGCTCGTACCCATAAACTCAATTTCATCGCCAGTGATCACGGTGTTGAGGAAGTTAGGATCACTGCTTAAGTCTCCAACATCTCCTACGCGATATCCAAAAGGCGTTGCTTCTGCTCAATCGTTAGCAGATTCGCTTGAGATTCTCATAAAGCCCAAATCCTCATTCATAATAGAATGAAAGAATCTAATGCCAACTCCCAAGTATTCTACAAGTTCTTTGATTGTGATTCGACGATCCTTCATAACCAGGGTCCTCACTTGGTCAATGATGATCTCATTTAAGAAGGTTGAGGGGCTACAAGAACGTGCTACACTCTCCACAGATGTGAAGCCATCTTTGAAATGGTTGAACCACTCCTTTACTTGTGTGGTGCCCATTGTTTCATCCCCGAAGGTTTTGTGAATCTTGCGAATCACTTGCATTTGGGCCCATTGTTTCATCCCAGAAGGTTTTGTGAATCTTGCGAATCACTTGCATTTGGGAATCTCCAAGCTTTACACAAAATTTGATGCAGAAGCATTATTCAAGTTTTCCATAATTTTATCAAAAACGAAAATCTAAAGGCACTCACCCACACCCACACCCTCACTCATCATCAGTTGCCATTGACTGACAGCTTCTGCTGGTGTGAAAACATTCACGCATGCGCATTAGGATTGCCTAGGCACATAAGAGAACCAAACCACTCCTCCCTAGCTTCATTTATTTATGCACGAAATATTAACATTGGTACTTTTTGAACACCCCTCATATATAATAATATATATATATATAATAACTTACTATATATATCTACTATATACTATATATCTATAATATACCTATATATATTATATATACTATAATAATATTTTATAATATATATAACTATACTATATTATTATATACTACTTATATAATATAATATTACTATAAGGGGCAGAAGTACAAGTATGTATGTATGTATATAAACAAACTACCACATGAGAAAGAACAATCTGAAAATTTTAAATATGCCATACTATTTATTTAAGTTAATGACGATAGATTTATCATTTGTCTTAATCAAAAGACGCTTTAAAATGAATGCAAAAAAATGAAAAATATATTAGAACTGGTCCATCACAGCACATATTTTATTTTTTTGCAAAATTACCACTGAAATACTATATTCATAATCAAGATATAATTCCTAAACCAACTTCATTATATTATATAATATTATATACTATATATATATATATATATATACTACTATATACTATATATTATATTATCTTATATATAATATATATATATACTATATATATATATATATATTATATATACTATATATATATATATAATATATTTATATATATATCTATATATATATATACTATATATATATATATTATATATATATATATAATATATATATATATATATTATATATATATAATATATATATTATATATATATATATATATATATATATATTATATATATATATATATTATACTATATAATATATATATATATTATATATAAATATATATATATATTATATATATATATATATTATATATATTATACATATATATATATATATACTATATATATACTATATATACTATCTTATATATACTATAACTACCGTAAAACGGGATAGCTTTGAAACACTGTCCACTTGAACATATTGACCAATGTTTACATTTTTGTTGATAAATCCCAAACTATTTGGAGTAGAAAGGTGGTTGTAGGCTCATTTTGTTCGTGAAATGATGCTCTTTAAGACGGTATATGAATGTAAAACACAAACCTTTAATATCCTGTTTTACATGCAAATGTGTAGTTTTTCATTTTTTCTATTTTTCACACCCCTGAAAAATATTACCCCATTTTTGCGGTCAGGAATATCTGACCCCCCCCCCCCAAATTTGGCATGTATGATAAGGGTCATATAAGGTATTTTTTTGACATAAGTGATAAAAAAAAATTTTACGATTTTTAAGTTATGAAATTTTTTTTAACAGTGGGGCTACTTGGAATGGGCGTTCCAAGTTGCCCCCACTGTTTTAAAATGCATTTTTCTACTAATTATTTTGCTTTTTTCAGACTATTTAATAGATTTAAAGAAACTGATCATTAAATTTATCTGTTAAAAAAATTAAAATTTAGTTTAAAAATAATTACTTAACTAAAGAAAATATTAAGTACCATATTTATCAAAATTTCAAGATGGTCATATATTAGACAAAAAGAAACGAGAACTTATGCTGATTATATTAATCGGCAGTTGGTGCAGGCTCTTGAAGCTACTGTATAAGGAATGGAAGCATGTCTTTACGATTGGGAGCAAAAAAAAATAGGCCTATTCAATTACGACGAAACCAACTTGGCTGATAACCCTGGACTGAAGAAATACCTGTACCTAAGGGGGATCAAATACCCAGATTGTGTTGCAAATCATGTTGCAAATAACACCAAGTCGTGTGTAACTGTAATTTTGTGTGTATCGCCTGATGGCACCCTTCTGCCTCCATTTGTTGTATATAAAAACCCTCCAGGAGGCAAATGCACTTTTTATACGATGTGGACAGAGGGAGGACCTAAAGGTGCACCTTGCTGCAACCATAGGTGTTGTAAGATGGGAACACAATATGATATAACCAAATTTAAGTACTTACTGTCAAGAATTTAACTTGAAATGGCCTCCCTGAGAAACTTAGAATGGGTGTTCCAAGTAACCCCCGTTGAAGTTTTGTCACCTTACAACAGTTATGACCCTCCTTTGAATATATAAACAGCAGAAAGAACACATAAATTGCATGTAAATATACTACAATGTTTCATCCGTATTTTTAATTACTTACTAAGCATTTTATATCACTGCAACATAGAAATTTTTTTAATTGAAGCTAAAACCCGTTCCAAATTGCCCCGTTTTACGGTATATAATATATATATAATATAATATATATATATATATATATATATCTATATTTTGAATAGTACTATATATAATATATATATATATATATTATATACTATATTATATATAATATATATATATATATATATTATATATATAATATATATATATATATATATATATATATATATATGGAAAGCTTACCTTGCCAATGAACTTTAAAATCTGTAGTTCCTAATCCAAAAATATCTCTCACTCTTTCTTCTAAATAATTGAAGCTGGTTGAAGCCCCTTCAGGGATTCCAAAACGTCTGACCTCTTCTGTTCCACTAGGTAAAGTCATGTATGCTTTGACACTCATATTTCGTGAATCACTCATTTTGATACTAAAAAAAAAAAATCATTAAAAAACTTAATTAAAGATAGAAACCATTAGTAAGATCCAAAATAGTTAATATTCTAAAATCTTTCAAAATTGTGACAAATTACCCTATAATTTGCAAAATTTTAAACTACAGAATATATAAATGATTGATAAATAAATAAATCTGTTATTTCATGTAAAGAGAAATGACCTATTTTATAATATATATATTATATATTATATATATATATATATCCACTATTTTATACTATATTATAATATTAATATATATATATATATATTATATAGTATATATATATATAATATATTATATATATATAGTATATATATATATATAGTACTATTATATCAGGGATGGGAGTCGAGAAAAAATAGCTCGACTCCCGACTTCCGACTCCCAGAGTCGATTTTAAAAACAACTCCCGACTCAGACTCCCAGAGTCGATTTTAGAAACAACGACTCCCGACTCCGACTTCCAGTCCACTCCCGACTCCGACTCCCAATGGAAAATTTCACACACGTCGTTGCTTGACCAAAAAAAAAAATTTACAATATTATACATTTAAATTATGACAATTAATAATATAATCAATAATAATAATAATAAATATAATATAATAATATATATAATAATAATCCAATAATAATCATAATAAATATAATTAATAATAATATAATATATATAATAATAATTAATAATCAATACAAATAACTAATATTAATAATAATAATAATAATAATAATACATCAATAATATAATAATAATCAATTAATCTAATACTAATGAATCAATTATATAATATAATAATAATAATAATAATACCATAATAATAATAATACTTATTATTATTATCTATTATTATTATTACTTATTATTATTATTATTATATTATTATTATTATTTATCTATTATTATTATTCATTTTTAATTATTAATAATGATAATAAATAATGATTAATAATAATAATAATAATAATAATAAATAATAATAATAATAATATATAATAATAATAACATATAAATCAATACACAATAATAATAATAATAATCCAATAATATTATTTAATTATTATTATTATTATTATTCATTCATTATTATATATTATTATTATTATTATTATTATCATTATTAATAATATTAATAATACTATAATTAATATATAATATAATAATAATAATAACTAATAATAACAATAATAATAATATAATATAATATCAAATAATATAATAATAATAAATATAATAATAATAAATATATTATTATTATTATTTATCTATATATTTTATTATTTAATTATTATTATTATTATATATTATTATTATTTATTTCATTATATTATTATTATTATATTATACTTCTATTATTATTATTATTATTATTATTATTTATTATTATTATTATTATTTAACTATTGATGGCATTGTTGCTTTCGGGAGGCTGACCAATATATATTATATTATATCTATATATTCATATATATATATATAATATCATATATATATATACTATCTAATATATATAATATAATTATATATAATATATTATAATATATCTATTATATATATATATCCTCAGCTATATTTATATATAGTATTATATATACATATATTATATATAGGTGAATCCAGTTAAAAACTACAACTCATATCTCAAAAAACTACAACAGTTACGGACGGAATAGGATACTTGCTGGAAATGCTGGTCCAATCCTTAGTGCGGGGAAAAAATATATAATATATATTTAAAAACACTCACATAGCTCACCGCGAAAGGAAACGTATATTTTCTTTGAATAGGGCGTATTCAGTTTTTAGATAGGGAAATGTAAAAAAATATAAAAAAATAAAAAACATTATGTCTAATACTTCATAATTTTAGTAAATATGATTAGAGAGCCTATTTATAGACCTTTTATTGGTTATCCTCCTCGTTAAAATAAAATAGATTTTCTATTAAATTTTGCTTTTTTAACTAAAGATATACCCCAAGAGATAACCGCACCGATGGCAATAAATCGAGGGTCTCTCAGCCTTCCGGGGAACTAACGGGGTCAGGAAAAATTCCCCCCCTCCGGTTGGAGGGTCTCCGGAAACCCACCGCTATTTGGAATTTGGGCTGTCGCGGGGGTTTTCCTCGCCCCTCTACCTTACCGAGGGTATGGAAAACGTCCCCCCCCTGTGTTCCCCGTCTGCTCGAGCCCCCCTTACATTGCCGTGTACTACCTTTTAAAAATAATATATATATATATACTAGCTCCCTAAAAAAAATAATAGCCAATATTTTTTTATTTTATTTTATTTTTATTTTATTTTTTACATTTTCCTAACAAATTTTACAAGGATTCCAAAATTTACTCACCTTTTTCGCTGTAGTAATTGTAGTTTTTTTGAGATGTTTCCGCAATAAATTTTCCAAGGACTTCCAACATGTATTTCCTTTTTCCCTGTAGCTATTGTAGTTTTGAGATTTTTTTTTTTGATATTTGTGGTTTTAAACTGGATTTAACATATATAATAATATATATATATATAATAATATTTATATATATATATAATATATATATATATATATATATTATATATCTCTATATATTAATACTAGTATATATTATATAATTATTTGTGGTTTTCAACTCGGATTTACCATATACTATATATATCACTATTATATAACCTTATTCTACTATATACCTATATATATCATTATATATATTATTATATATATATAATATTATATATATATACTACTATATATAATATAGGTGATATTTGGTTTAAAACGACAAATATCCGGAATACACTGTTGGAATCCTGGTAAAATTTTATTGCGGAAAACTTAAAAAAAAAAAAAAATATCTCAAAAACTACATTATAGCTAACAGCGAAATGAATACCTTTTTTGGAATCACTATGTACAACTTTCGCTTAGGAACCAATGTAAAATAAATAAATATAATATCAATAAAATAAATATGGGCTATTTTTTTTTAGGGAAGAAGCAGGGGACGTAGTATCTATTATATATACTATATATATATATATACTATATACTTAATATATATATATATATATACCTTAATATATATATATATATATAATAATTATATATATATATATATTCTTATATATATATATATATAAATATATATATATATTTATTTGTAAAGGTATTACACGCATGTAGGGGGCTCCAGCCGACGGGGAACACAGGGGGACGTTTTCCATACACCGTAGGGGAGGGGCGGAGTACACTACCCCGCGACACCCCAAATAACCATAAGAGCGGGGGTTCCGGAAGACCCTCCCCGGGGTGGGGAAATAGTCTACCCCGTTATTTACCCACCGGAAGGGCCGGAGACCCCGACTCCTGCCATCGGTTGTGGTATATCCTTGGGGTATTCTTTAGTTAAAAAAAAAACTTAACTATACTAGAAATTCTATTTATTTTAAGGAGTAACGTATAAAGGTCTTTAAAATAGGCTTTCCTCCTACAATATTACTCATAATTATAAACAATAATTTTTTTTTTTTTTTTATCAATTTTCAACTTTATCATTTTAACCCAGGATTTCCAAAAATGTATTCCTTTTATAGTATGTTTAGCTATTGTAAGGTTTTAAGAAAGATGATGCTTACCAGAAAAACTTTGGACAGTAAGATATTGCAAGCCTCTGAAAAATGTATTCCTTTTCCCCTGTAGCTAATGTAGTTTTGGAAATATGGATTGTGGTTTTAACAGTGATTTCACCATATATAAATATATATAATTATATATTATATATATATATATATTATATATATATATATATTTATATATATATATATATATATATAATATATATTATATATATATAGTATATTTTATATAATATATATATACTATATATAGAGGACTTCTGCACTCGTGCTACTCGTGCTCAGCACCAGTTTGTACATTTTTAGAAAAGATCTTATTTTTGCAAATTTCCATAAAATGTTATGATAATATTCTCTTATTTTTTTTGGCAAAAATTGGTCAAATATATGAAATTATTTAATGAGGTATAAAAAATTATGATGTATTGCTTTAGCTGCAAGTAAAGAACAGCAGCTATTTAAAACGCTTTTAAAAATTAAAATAGGACTAAATCCTTGCCCAACAGCAATTGGGCGGATATCATATCTGTGAATTTTTAGAGAGTATAAAATTATTTATAAAATACTATGTTTATAAATGGTATTTAAAATAACTATAACATAATAAATAATATTTTATACAAAAAATATTTAATAAAACATAAAATAATAACAATATTACTAAAATACTTTGAATTATAAAGAAAAAAAGAGTACCTTGAAATATTAATAGAAAACGGTATTAGCCTAATAAAAAAAGTAATTTTGTATATGTTATTCAAATATTTAATTTTGGTTTTAATATGATTTATGTAAGTCTGTATATATATATATATATATAATTAAGTATACATCTAATATATATATTATATAATATATAATATTATATATATATTATACTACTCTATAACCTAATCTATATATAAAGTAAACGGAATTATATATAACTATATATTATATAGTATCATATATATATATATATATATATTATTATATATATATATATAATACTACGTATATACTAATAAAGTAGGAATATATATATATACTCTTAATATATATATATATATATATATATATATAATTTATATATATAATATATTATATATTATATTATATATAATATATTATATATATATATATATATATAAAGTAATAGGATATATATATATACATATTATCATAATAATATATATAAATATATATATATATATTATATATATATATATATATATATTATATATATTATTCTATATATATATATATAACATATATATATATATAATAATATATATATATATATATATTATATCTATATTATATAACATGGAGGAAAAATATTCAATTCCTATAACAATGGGGAAGAATTTTATGATCTAAACTATGCCTTCTAAATTGTTAAATTATATCAAAGTCCGAGATAACATCTCTCAAATTTTATTTTACAATTTTTTCGATGTATGTAGAGGAGGGCAAGTCCAATAAGTCTTTCATCTCCAATAGTGTTTTTCTCAAAGTAGGTTTTTCAGAAGTCTTATGTTGAAAAGCTTCTTTCTACTGAAGCAATTAAACACGGGTAAAATTCCCAGTATTTGCAACAAGATGTAAATATTTGGAAATTGTGACTGCGAACAAAGAAACTAGTCCATCTATTGCGGTTTTTGAGCGACCTGTGCTGTGATGCCATTTAAACTTTCCATAAATCCCATTCTGCTTTTACTACATCTTCATTTGGGCTTTTCGAGATCTTCTTGTAAAATTACACAATCTTTTTATCTCTCATATGTACATTACACCTGTTGGGTATGACAAATTGCAAGGAAAATTTTAAAAACTTCTGCACCTAAATGCTAGTATCATTCAAATGGTATAAAAAATTGGATGTGCGATAATAAGTCTGTGGGTTTGAATGTCGGAAGTAGGAATGTTGGTCTGTATTTTTGGAATTGGTTAATTCTTAGTACAGCAATTTCAATACTCAGTTCAGATTCAAATGCGCTTACACATTCTTCAAATATATTCAGCTGAAACTCTAATGTTGCATTTTCTCTAGATGGTTTTCAAGTTGTTTTACCTAATAGACCATTACGAGATTCTGTTCCTCGACAGCGACGCATTATTAAAATTAATTTAACTTCTGCAATTTATATTAAAGGATATGATACTTAAAAATTTTAGTGTCTAGAAAATTTCGGGGGGGGCATGGCCCCCCCTGGCCCCCCCCTAAATACGCCACTCTATATATATATTATATATACTATATATATATTATTATATATATATTTTATATATATATTAATATATATATTATATATATATATATATACTATATATTTTATATTATATAATAATATGGACATAAGTTACTTAAACGCCCACACGGAACGGGAGCTCGGATCAAAAAAAAAAATTTTTTTTTTTTACCAGGTAGCATCTATGATACATAAATAGATTTTCTAGGGTCGAAATGAATTTTTTTTTTCTTTTTACCTGTTCTAGGGTGCGAAATTAGGTTTAGGTTAGGTTAGGTTAAGTTAGGTTTTATTGGGGTAGGTTTCAGGTCAGGTCAGGTCAGGTCAGGAAAAAAAATTCATTTGCAACGCCTACACATATTATTTATAGTATCATAGAGGCTACCTGTGAAATATTTTTTTTGATCCGAGCTCCGGTTCCGTGTGGGCGATATTAACCTATTACCAAAATAATATATATATATATATATATAATATATATATATATATATATAGTATACTATATATATATTAATTATTATATATAATATAATATATATAATATATATATATTATATATAGTAAATATTATATTATATTAATATAGTAGAGAGCGAGAGAGAGAGAGAGAGAGAGAGAGAGCACTGAGTAGCAAAAAGTTGCTGGAGTCGCCACTGATATATATCATTATATATTATATATATATATTTATATTATATATATATATATATATAATATATATATATATATATACTATATATATATTATCATATACACAAACTTTTAATATATCTTATTAATTATCTTACACTCACTTCTGTTGTGGATAGACTAGATATATTTTCGGTGGTCTCACACCAAAAAAATTAAATATATATTAGAAATTCACGGCATTAGGTACGAAAATATTTGAAATGCGAACACAACCACACGTGAGCCCAGCCATGTCTGTTGTACCATAAATGGTATAGTATATTCTATCCGATTCTTTTAAGCTTATTGGCAACTATCTTATAATTGGTGTGACTCTATATTTTAAAATCAGTTATGTACTCTACCTGACTTTAATTTTGTACGATTATTAATAGTATCATGCTCGCTGTTTAATAATTCGTTAATGGCACATTACACAAGTAGCTTCAAGTACATTTTATTTTTAACCAGTTTTATAAGCCTTTATTTTATACCAGCTTAAACTAACACTTAAATTGTTCTACAAACAAAATGTCAAAATACAAAAAAAAATGTACGTCTTTTATAATAAAAATTCAATTAAGTTTTTCAAAAATTTTTGTGTGGAAAGTTTATACAAAATTGTTTTGGGAGTCCGAAGGAGTCGTTTTTTTTTTATCGACTCCCGACTCGCGACTCCCGACTTTTTTGGAAAATCGACTCCCGACTCCGAATCCCTTAACCCCTGAAAACGCTTCGACTCACCCGACTCCACTCCGACTCCCCATCGCCTGATATATTATATATATAATATATATATATATAATATATTTATATTCTATATTTATATATAGCCTATATATAATATATATATATTATATATTATATTATATCAATTATATATATATATATATATAATATTTATATATTATATATATATACATATATTATATATATAATATATATATAGGGTTGTGAAAAAACGGTTTTTTTTTACTTTGGTTTTTTTTTTTGAAAAAAAAAACACGTTATTTCTTTAAAACAAAAATTATTCACTTTTTGTTTATTTTTAAGAATATCTTTTCTTTTATACATCATAGATGTTTTAAATTATATAGTAGTACCAATACCCCTTCTAGGCCTAAATATTGACTTATTAATACGGATTTTATTATATACAGTGTTATATATATTATATATATATAATATATATAATATATATATATATATATATATATATAATATATATTATATATATATATATATATTATTATATATATATATATATAATATATTACTAATATATAATATGATCAAAAAAAGGATGGTACAACAGGAGGTGGTTTTGGGGTGTCAAGAGAAAATGGGAATGGTAGGGAGGTGATTGATTTCTGTAAGGGGAGAGGTCTGTTGTGTGTTAAGTAATCGACTTTCTTTAAATAACACAAGGAGTATCCATAAGTAATACCTAGAGTTGGTGAAGGTAGAGATGGTACGAAGGTGAAAAGTAGTGATTGATTTTGGCTGTTGGGTGAAGCAAGAGATGTTGAAGTCATGTATCTGATTTTAAATTCAGTGAGGGGTTTAGGAATATGGGATTATCGATCATTATGTTGTTCTTGTAAAATTAAGTTAGTGGGTGCTTGGATGGAGACGAAAGGTGATAGGAAGGAAGTGGGTAATATTAGGAGTGAGAAGTTTAGTTGAAAAAAGGTAATATGATAAGTATCGTAAGAACTGCTGGCAGCAAGTAAAGTCAGTTGAAATGTGAAGCAAGTTGAAACTGAATAAAATCTGGAAGCACATGAAGGAAGCAATTGTTAGCAGTGGAAAAGAAGTATGTGGATGTGCTAGAGTAGGAAGTAAGAATGATAACAGTGATGGTGGATTGAAGAGGTGATGCAAGCTGTTAAAATAAAAAAGAAGCCGTGGTTGAATGTACTTAAAGCAAATGATGAAGTTTCAAAAGAAGATGCTTGGAATTATATAAGGAGGAAAAAAGGAATGCTAAAAGATGCATACGTAAGAGAAAAGAAGAGGTAAATGAACAGTTTGGAAGGAGGATGAATGGGGACATACAGGGGAATTGGAAGCTCTGTGGAAGGAAGCGCGATAAGGTTAAGAATTAGATATAAGGGGAACTCCTTAGAATATGAATCAGGGAGGTGTTTTTGTAATTGATGAAATGGGTGTGAGTGAGTGTGGAAAGAACACTTCTAATATGGATAATATTGGCAGTAATGATGAGGTGATAATGACCGAGCGTGGATTAGATGATACAAGAAGGAAAAGGTATTTTGGGATGAGGATATTTAGCAAAGAGGAGGAATGGGTAGAGTGAGAAAGTTGAAGAATGGTAAATCTGCAGGTATGATCAAGAGCGGAGGCAAGATGGTGATTGAGTGGATCTTGAAGTTGTGTAATAAAGCGTTTATGGAGGGTATAGTTTGGATTGGAGGAGAGCAGTAATAGTACCTTTATATAAGGGTAAGGGAGATAAAGGGAACTGTAGAAAGTATAGGGTATTTAGTTTATTGGTTGTTGTAGGGAAGATATATGCTGGTGTTTTGGCTCGAAAGAGTGGGCCGAGTGACTAAAGGACTGATTGGTGAAAAACAAGGTGCGTTTAGGAGTAGTAGAGGATGTGTGGATCAATCTTTACATTGAAGCAAATGAATAAGAAAATGAGAAAGAATAAATTGTTTTTAGGTTTTTATGGATTTGCACCAGGGGTATGATAGGGTTAATAGGAAGGTTATGGCAGGTGTTAGTGATAATATAGTGTTGGTGAATAGGCTTCTAAATGGAATCAAAAAGTATGTATGACGTAGTGAGGTGTGTGTAAGAATAAATCGAGTTGAAAGTGATTGGTGTTAGTACATTAATAGCAAAGTGAGGCAGGGTTATGTTTGTCTCCTTGGTTATTCAATTTGTATATGGATCGGGTTATGAAAGAGAAGGTGGGCGAGACAGGAAATGGTGTTAGAATGATAGAGATGAGTGGAAGGGTGCCCCTACCTATTATAATGCGGGATGATTTGGTTTTGTGTGGCGAATCCTGAAGAGTTTGAGAGGATTGGTTAGAGATATTGGCAGGGTGTGTAAAAGGAGGGGTTTGAAAGTAAACATAGATAAAGAGGGTTTAGGTTGTGAGTGAGGACAGTCCTCAGTGGTGAAATTATGTTAGATGTGAGCAGCTGGAACAAGTGTCTGAAGTTTAAATATTTAGGGTATATGTTGGACGAAAAAGGGAACGGATATTGCAGAGTTTAGTAGGAAAGTTGTCAATGGCAAAAGGTGGCTGGTGCAATTAAATCGTTGTTGAATGTAAAGGAAGTCTTGAGTGCGCTCGGGTCTTACTGAGGTTATGATGATACTGTGTAATTTTATAGTAGTCGCGACTATGGTCTGGAATAAGAAGTATAGATCTAAAAGTTCAATGTGTTCAGATGGACAATCTTAGGGGCATGCTAAAGTGTGAGAAGAATTGATAAAATGGGAATGAACATATTAGAGACTTGTGTGGTGTGAAGAAAGGGGTAAACGAGAGAATATGAAGTATGGCTGGCTGGTTTGGTCATGTGGTTAATAGGATGAAATGATAGTGGTTTTTTTAAGGCAGATGTATAGTGCTAGTGTGTCTGAAAAAACCGACGGGCTGG
>JABUQX010110744.1:0-22500 GCA_015478945.1 Trachelipus rathkii | reverse complement strand
AAGCGTTATTTTTTTTAATTCATGGGTAAAAATGTCTCCTGATTAATAAAATTATATTTATTTTCCTGTAGCTGTTATAATATGTTAGTTACGTGCATGTGTCTTTCGGGATGCTGACCAAAAGCCTGCCACCAACATCATATATGACTAACACCTGCCATAGAGCTTCCCTATTAATCCTATCATACGCCTGTTGCAAGCCCATAAAATCTTAATACAATTTATTCTTCTCCTCCTTATTTTCCAATCATTTGTTTCAATGTAAAGATTGGATCCACACATCTTCTGCTTTTACTAAACGCACCTTGTTCTTCACCAATCAGTCATTCAGTCACTCGACCCACTCTTTCGACCAAAATACCAGCATATATCTTCCCTACAACACTCAATAAACTAATTACCCTATAATAATACCTACAATTACCTTATCCCACCTACCCTTATATAAAGGTACTATTATTGCTCTCCTCCAATCCATCGCGAACAAAACCTCCATTAATCGCTTGTTAACACCACTCCAATCCAATTCAACACCATCTTTCGCCTATATACTTTTACTGGATTGTCGACAAAATTTTATTCTTTCATTCCTTATATTTTTAAAATCAACTTAATTAAAACTCTTTTTGACAGGGGATACAAAATTTCTTCATCTTATGTTAATTTTACAAAAGAACTTGATTTCCTGAAAATATTATTTCTAAAGAAGGGTTCCCAGAATTTATAATTGACTCAACTTTTCGAAAATTACTTTCAGCAAAATTTAAAGACAAATTTTCTGGTCTATTAACAACAGTCCAAAGATATTTTGTATATGAGGTGCATTTCTGGGGAAAATCAGTTACAAAATTCGACGTAAAATTTATGTGGTTTTTAAAACAAACTTTACAGTTTAAATTTAGATTTATATTTTCAAGTGAAAACAAAATTGGGAAATATTTTAAATTTTAAAGATAAAACTCCCTTTACCTTTATGACTCATCAGTAATATATATCATTACAAGTGCGGTGACTGCGATGTCACCTACATTGGAAAGACAATACGAAAGCCTTTCCATACGTATTGCTGAACATAAAGTTACTTCATTTAGAGCTCTAGACCATTCACATCATCCCTCCTGTCCAGCTATAAATGCTGATTCTCTTCAGGAAAACGACCATATACAGGATACGAATTTTGGATTATAAGCTCAAACTTAGTAACCCGATCTTCAGTTGTTAAAATTCTTGTATATTTGGCATCTCAAATCGACCTTAAATGAAAATCCAAGTTTTAACCATTCTTTAATACGGAAGTGAGGTTTTGTTTAAATCGTGAACTCTTAACCACATATTATTGTAATCATTAATTTATCTATATGGGTTTATTATTTCAACTTTATATTATTTTTAACTTTTAATTAATTTTATATATTTTGTTTTTAAAAATTTATCATTATGCTGTAAGTCTTGAAAATGGGTAAATAGGCTAATAAATAATTTAAAATGTTCCAATTCTTTTGGTTATACCCGCTATTATATATATATAACTATATATATATTATATTATATATATATTATATATATATATATATATATATATATATATATATATATATATATATATATTATATATATATATATATAATAATATATATATAGTAATTATTTAAACTGCTAAAATATACTATAATTATATACAATATATTACTATTTATATATATATATAAATAATAATATATATATATATATAATATATTATTTACTATATATATATGATAATTATATATATATATATAGATACGGTATATATATATTATAATTATTATATACTATATATATATATATATATATATATTATTATATATATTATATAACTATATATATATATATATATATATATATATATATATTATAATTATACGTATATATAATATATGATATTATATATTATTATAATATATTAGTATATATATATATATATATATATATATATTATATATATATATATATATATATATATATATATATACTTATATATATATATTATATATATATAATGACATACTTATATTCGTAAATGGAAAATTATTTAGAATACATAAGAAATAATAATATCAATATGTAGAAAAATGATAAAAAAAAAAAATTAGCAAGTTAAAAATGCCCAAAGTACTTGCAAGTACTTTGCAAATTTTGAAGTACAAGAGGTGCAAGTACAAGTAAAGCTAAAGTACACTGGCTTTAGAAACTGCAAGTACAATTACTCCAAAAAATGTTACTTAAGTCCAAATCCAATTACAAGTACTTGTACTGAACCCAAGCCTGCCGGAAGAAGCAAATCAATTTTTGTTGGGGAACCCCTATCTATATGTAGCGGGTAACTGCGAACTGGAAAATCGCTGATAGAGAGACCAAAATGGTCGCCTCCTCTTTTCGGAATTGTTCCAGGTACCTTCCGGATGCCATTCACAAGGGGCCGCCTCCATCAGCTGATTAATATTTCTGCTCTCCACAAGGTTTTTGCGACTTATTGCAAGAGTGCTGGACGAGTAATCCGATCGGAGAGGAAAACTTACGAATATAAAACCGCAGTATCGCGTGAGGGTCTTCCTCCCACAGAACGAAAGCCCCTTACACAAGGTGATACTGCACGCCTCCATATTGGCACACCAATATCACTCACAGACACTATATGTCACGGGGACCCTCCTTTCCCATTGGCAAATTTTGCAATCGCCATACCTGCAAACTTTCGACATATCTTCATTGATTGTCCCCCAACTGGACCCCATTCGCGTCGTCATTTTCCTACTTTATGGTCCATAAACTTCTAAAAAATTATCCTATATCTTAATCTGAATCTTTCCCACTTAACAGTAACTATTTTCTTGTATCTCCAAGAAAGTGAATATTCTATACAACATTTTGGTTTGTCATGTAATATGGAGGGACTATGGATGTAACTTTATAATTTTAATTTAGTTTCTGTTTACTTCTGAGTGACTGGAATATTATTTCGCCATTAAATTTCTTTTTGACCATTCGAGCAATATATGTGCCAGAACCCACCCATGATGTTGATTTTTTCAACCCAGTATTGGCCGCTTCTCTGTGAGAAAGAAAAATGAGTCAAAGGAAATTTTACTTTCCATCAGCGGGATTCGAAACACTGGGACTCCCGCGTCGCTGAGTAACAGTGACGGGAGTTTTATCCGACTAAGCCATTCACGTTCCCAAAAAAGAACGCTTCAAGGGTAGCTTTTAAGGCTCCCGGTTTTTCGCATTCCCCAATTGCTGGTACTCAAAGCCAGGCCCATCGCAAAGAATAATGAGCAAAGAAATTTTACTTTTCCTCAGAGGGATTCGAAACACTGCGACTCCGCGTCCGCTGAGTAACAGGACCGGTTGTGCCTTTTCCACTAGGCTATCCACGTTCCCAAAAAAGAACGCTTCAAGAATAGTTTTTAAAGCTCCCGGTTTTCTCATCCCATAATTGCTCGAGTACTCAATATATATATATATATATAATACTATTATATATATATATATATAATATATATATATATATATATATATATATATATTTATATTATATATATAATATAAATATCATATATATATATATATATATAAATAGTATTTATAATATATTATATATAATATATTATATATATATATATATATATATATATATACTATATATATATATATATATTATATATATATATACTATATATTATATTATTATACATTATATATATATATATACCCCACACACCCACAAGTTTACTTAAACAACATTGCCATACCCTTCAACAAAACTCCCAAAATCCTTGGAGTAACACTTGACACTCACAAAACACAGACAATATAACTTCATCTGCAGACAAGAAACTGACTATATTAAGAACTATCGCTGAAACAGACTTCACAAACAATAAACAGACATCCACCACCATATGCAAACAATATATTCGTCCGACTCTAAACTACGCCTCTCCAACTTTGACACACACTACTGATAAAAAACAATATAAAAAACCTCTAAACGACACAAAGCAAAGCACTAACAATCATAACAGGATGCACATAAACAACACCACAACAACACCTACACGATGAAACCAAAATACAACCCATAGACACTCACCTGGATATGATAGGCACACAATTCTCTACCAAAACCCAAGCACCCCAACACCAATGTCACATTGCCCTCTCTAATCCCATTCACCAAAGACTCAAAGAACCTCCTTCTTCACCAGCTTCTTTTACTTTACAAACAAATTCTGAACAGACATTCCACCTCCACCAACCAACATATCATACACTAAACAAATCCACACGACACTAACAGAAAACTACTTAGGACGCAGACCACCAAACAACATTCTAAACAAACAAACACCAGAAATAGCACCAGAATTCAACTCACTACCAAGAGCCAAATTAAGATGCCGCCACCACCTTAACTTACAATATTACAAAACAAGTTTCAAACTCAACCAAACAACCACGAAAAACATCTGGTGCAAAAATGTAACCAGGTCTCGGAGGATTCATTCACATTTTTACTTTTACGTCCTACCTTAAATCTCAACCCCAGAGCAATCCTGGAACATTTCATTCCTTAGAAGATTTCTTGAGGAGGCCGGAGGTGTCGGAGGGGTACCTGGACTTGGTGTGGTCCCTCCCATGATGGGGTGGTCAGGGGTGATAAGGTAAGAAGGTATATATAAATATATATAATATATATATATATATATATATATATATATTATATATATATATATATATTAATATATATATATATTATTATAGTATAATATATATATATGTTATATAATATGGTATATATATATAATTATATATATATATATATATATATATATATATATATATATATATATAATATATATATATATATATATATATAATATATAATATATATATATAAATATATTTAGGGTTATCGTTAATATTGCGAAAAAATTAAGTATGATAATCCTTGCATAAATATAAGATTATATGTGTCAAACATCATTTCACGAAAAAAGAAAAAAAAAAAACCTCATTTTCCAAGATTACAAGGTGATGAAACTTATGTGGACATATCTGATATATTCCATTGCCCCGTCCCGTGCCACATCTCATCCTTTAATAATAAGCACAAATATACCGTAGTAAAGGTTACCTACCTGTTATTTACTAGTTCCGTATCTCGCTTCATTTATACTTATACTAGTCCGTGTCGCGTCATAGTTCTGTGTTCAAGTGTTGCTCATATTTTTAAAATGAATTACACAAATAGTGGAAATGTACAGTGCGATATGCATTTTGTTTTCGGTCGTACGAATGGTAATTCATTAGCAGCATGCGTTTCTATGAAGAAATGTACCCTAATCGTGTCATCCTGCATCGCATCATACTATGTTTGCAAGTCTCCATCAACATCTTAGAGAAACAGGAAGTAAAAAAAAAAACTTACTAATGGAAACGGGCGACCGTCGCACAGTTATCAACTCTAGAAGTCGAAGAACAAGTTCTCCAAGAACTTTGAGGACAGTCCTACAAAAAGTACCAGAAAGATTGCTGCAACACTACCATGTAAGTCATTCGACAGTTTCAGGGTATTGGAAAAATCCAACTTCTGCTACCCATCACATCCAACGAAGTGGCATGGCACTTGTATTCAACAATTTTCTGCAGGAGTAGCTATGTGTCAATGAGATGCAATAGAAAATTGCAGACAATCCTCACCATTTAGCAGAAATATTCTGTTCAGGATGAGGAAAATTTTTCCAGACACGCCATATCGAACTTCCACAGCAATCACATATGGGGCTGATGAGAACCCACATGCAATAGTTGAAAGCCGCCATCAACACTAGTTTTCATTGAATGTATGGGTCGGAATGTTGGCGACCATTTGATAGGTTCATTCTTTTTACCAGCGAGGCTTACTGGAGAGTTTATCGCCATTTTCTTGAACATGACTTGCCTACACTACTGGAAGAAGCTTCCCATTACAATTAAGATCGAAAATGTATTTCATGCACGACGGCGCTCCAGGTCATTTCAGCTTAGTTGCTCGTAACTATTTGAACACTGTATATCCACGCCGTTGGATTGGTCAAGGAGGTACAGAACCTTGGCCTCCCCGGTCTCCAGACCCTAAATGCAGTGGATTTCTTCTTGTGGGGTCACCTGAAACATTGGTTTATACAGCAACAATTGAAAGTCCCGAAGAATTAAGGTCTCGCATCATCGCATCTTGTGACAAAATTCGGCACACACACTGGTATATTTGAACGTTGTGCCGCCAATCAATGGGTCACAAAATTAGAGGATGTATTGCCGCGGGGTGTTTGATTCAGCATTTGTTATAACCTTAGTGCACCAACCATTGCTTCGTACAATTTCTGTTGTATATTTTCTTCTGTGCAGTAATGTATATGTATTCTTATAATAAATGAATCGTGAATGAATTGTTAATTACCTTTCCAAAATTAGTTTACTTTTTATTGTAACTTAATGTTTAAATAAGGTTTTATCACCTTGTATCTATGGAACGAAGCGTTTTGCAGGTGAAATAGATTTATTGACACATATTATCTTATATTTGTGCAAGGAATATCATACTGAAATTTTTCGCAATATTAACCTTTGTCGACCCTTATATTATATATATATATATATATATATATATATATATATATAAATTATATAATAATATATAATAGATACAGTATATTATATACATACATAAATATAATATATATATATATATATATATATATATATAATATTTATTTTATGTTATTATATATACTATCACCATTTCCTGCATGGTTGCAAGGGTGTTGGTGGGTGATAAATACCAAAAAATATCACCCACCATTTACGAAAAGAACAATATGGTAGAAGGGGATTTAGCCCCTTGCCACCAGAGGAAGAAAATTTTGAATATATTAACTTCATATGAATCGAACGGGCTTGGTTAACGCAAGCTTTCACCTCCTCAATTTAAATATTCCCAAAATTTCTATCTTTTTATTTCATATTTATATATTATTTCCACGATATACAAAGATATGTTGTTAAAAATTTTGCAACTCCTCCAATCAAGACTTCATCTATATTCATATTAATTTTTAAACATGCCAAACATACGATTTGTTGAATGATGATGGAGCAACATATTTTGAAACTACCATCCTGTTCGCCATACAGGTCGGGCCACATTTTGATTTCCTTATATTCTTAATGAAAAGTTTTATTATTTATTTTTATACTTTTGCTTTTTTTATCTATATTCCTATTATAATAACAGCACGAAACGTAACGGTTTTCACTACAATTTTGTCATCAGGAGTTTTTTCGGCTTGGTTTCCTCGGGCGAGCGAAGCGAGCCCTTTTGCGCGTGCGTAGCACGTGCTCAGGGACAAATCTTGCTCCGTTAGGAGCAAGCCAAGGCTTGTTATCCAATTTTTAAAAATGTATAAATAAAATTTTGCATTTTTATAATCCAGAATCGCAAAAAATATATTTTTCTTTTATGTTGTTACTGTTACTATGCTGTTACTTCTAACCAAAAGCATTCTCTCTCTTCTATATATATATATATATATATATAGAGCCAGACTTTTCAGATTTTCCTTTTCTTTTCAAGATATATTTTAAAGCTTTCCTTCTTCATTCCAATCTTCTCTTCTCTGGCCTTTCTGTTTTTGCTTTCCACTCTGGTTTCCACTGCGTCCACACTCGATTCTTTATATATATATATATATATATACTATATATTATAATATATATATCTATATATATATATATATATATATTATATATATTATATTATATATATATATATATATGATATTATATATATATATATTTATATATATATATATATATATATAATATATACCTATATATATATATTATATATATATATATATTATATATATATATATATATATATATATATATTATATATAATAAATATATGATATATATATATATTATATATATATATATAGATATATATATATACTATACCTATATATATATATATATATACTATATACCTTCTTACCTTATCGCCGCTAATTATCACACACACACACACGCACATATTATATACTTATAAATATATAATAATATATATATATATAACTATATATATATATATAGTTATATATATATATGATATATATAGATATATTATATATATTATATATATATTATATTATATATATATATATGGTAATAGTAGTGCAGAGGGTGTCACCCCCGATTTTTATAAATTCGCAGGATATACTCTAAAAAAAATTAATAGTGAAGAATAGTGAAAACGAAAATCGTCGCTCTCCTTAGGAAAAAATTTACAGCCTCTCAAAGTTGTTAAGAAATCCCAAAGGATTTTCTTATAAAAAAAAAAAATAAAAAATTTTTTTTTTCTTTTTAAATCACAGGAATATACTCTAAAAAATAATAATGAGTTTAAAAAAACGAAAATGATTTAAGTCATTAGGGAAAAAAGGTAGAGCCTCTCAAAGTTTAAAATTTCCCATAGGCTTTCTTATATAAAAAAATTAGTGGGCCCTCGTGCTCGGTTTAGGGCCATCCTAGTTCAGTTCTTATGATAATATTTGTTAATTCTACATAGATTTTCTCTATGAATACCTAACAAAACTAATCATAACCTGAAATAGATGGCCTGTAATGAGACCTAACCTTGATAGGTCAAAAATGAAAAGTCTATGGGAGTTTTAACAACTTTGAGAGGGTTGTAACTTTTTTATCTAAAGGAGAGCGGACGATTGTTTCGTTTCATTTATTCTTCATTAGATTTTTTTAGAGTATATCCTGTGATTTTTTAAAAAATTGGGGGTGACACCCCTCTGTACTACTATATATATATATATATATAATATATATATATATTATAATACTATTATATATATATATAGTATATATATATATATAATAATAATATATAATATATATATATAATATATATATATATATATATATAATATAATATATAATATATATATATATATATTTATGCTGACTTTTTAATATTTAAATTGTCAACATCATTAGTTTTTAATAAATAATTTATTCGATCATTGTTTAATGCGACATTTTATCTTTGATTTTAAAATATATTCTTTCTCCAAATTCCTCAGAGTAAGACGGTATCTTGTCAGAATCTTCTCGTGCTGATTAATTTGGCATTCAACTTCCCGAAGTTGATTTTCTTCTACTTTAACCTTTGCTTCCAATTCAGTCTTTTGTTATTTCATTGCTTCATCAGCTTGAGAATCTTTCTTGAGTCTTTCGAAATCTTTTTGTTATTTTACAAAACTATCTTTATCTGCTTCTAATTGGCATTATTTATCTCTTCTTCTTCTGACATCAGGATCTTTAATAATTTGTAATCTTCTTTTAATATCTGCGTTATGTTTTTGAAGTTACTTGATAAGTCCTTCCATTCTACTTTTCAGTTAGTTTATCCTTTCTTTTGCTTCTTCAATATCCTATTTCGCTTCTTATATAGCTTCCTAATATTCAAACTTTGTTTGTTTGAAGCACTTCTGTTTTTCTTTCCTTTGCTTTATGCATTCACAAAGTTTACAGATTTCATCTTCAATTTATTTCCTTTGTTAATTATGATCCTTTATTTATTTATTAGCTTCCTCTACTTTCATTCGCATTTCGCAAATTTTCTCCTTTTCGCATTCAATTTTCATGCTATAACACTTTTCTTCTTTATTGTGCTCACATTTCTTTTTCTAATAAATTTCATGCAAATGATTACATGTAAAAGATAGTCTATCTTTTAATAACTTGAGTTCACTCAGTTCCATATCTAACTGAAATTTTGTCTTCTATAGATTAAATTAACGTTGCTTTTCCTCGACTGTCGCTGTAAATTATTCTTGATACTCTCTGTTTAGGTCCACTATTTCTTTTGAATTTTGCTAAATTTTTTCATTAGACTGCTCCATGTTAGTCTCAATGCATTTGAGTTGGTCATTAATTCTTAAGATGTCGCATGATTTAACATTAACTTCAATATTCAACTTGTCATTTTCTTTCTGAAAATCTACAACATCTCTTCTGCCTTGCATACACTAAGTTAAAGCCTACTTACAATCTGATTTTCCATTTTCCTACTTACAGTCCTCTGAATGAAGCATTTTAACAATTGTATTGATGTCCTATTCATTCAGTTTTTTGCATTTCTTATCTTCTTCATTTTTACCTAGGAGTAAACAGATTGTTTTAACGGATTCGTCTTCACTGGTCACCTCTGAACAGCATACAGCAGAAACTTCTTCACTCTCCTCTGAACAGCACACAGCAGAGCAACAAATATCATAATCCTCTTAGCAGTCGCATTGAGCAGCTTCAGTCTTTTGGCATGACTCGTCTCTCTTACAGCCGGACATATTTTAATTATTTATTATCATATTTCTACTTATTTGAGCGAAAATTTAGGTTCGGAAAATAGTTTAATTTTGAAGTGCAATTTTATATTTTGCTGGTACTACTTTTCAATATTTCAACATATTAAAATTTCATATATCTAATATATATATATTTATATATATATATATATATATAAATAAATATTATAATAAATGTATTATATATATATATATTATATAATCGTATGTATCTATAAGATACTATATTATATTATATATATTATAAATAATTATATATATTATTATAATATATATGTGCTAAAATTAACATCAAACTTTTTAACATTTAAAGTTATTAATTTAATCCGACTAGTTTCGGATTATTACAAAACACCCATTTTCAGGGCTGAATAAAATGATATAAACAAATAAAATCATTTAAATTATGATCATAAAATAATAATAGAGTGCTTAATTCCTTTTTTTTTGTGTAAAAAAATAAAAAAAAAAAATTTAACTAAATACTTAGGATAGTATTCAACCTAAAAATAGGTAAATTCAATACTTCACTTAAGATTAAATTATTAAATTGTAGATTTCAATTTATGAGAGGCTTCAGTAGTTCCAAAATGAATATAAGATTCCAAACTTTCTCTATAATCTTCAGGCATTTCCAATGGGTCTAAATTTTGAGAAATTTTGAACCGAATAGTATTATGATTAAACTCTGGAAGCAATGAGTTATTAAATGGGTCCGAAATAGGTGTGGAGTTATGGAGATTCTCTCTAAGTTCGTCTGAGATACCCTTGTATTCAGCAATTCGTGTGGAGAGTCTATCTAATGCGTGCTTCCTATGGTAGCAAAAGCATCACATCTATCTCATTATATAAATAAACAATTGAGGAACACAAAGAAGATGAGCTTTCTTACCTTGAAAAGAATTTTTTACCAATCCTTATTCATTTATGAAAAGTTATTTAAACTTATTAAATTGTGGGAAAGATGTACTCAATAAATTAGTATTCTTCTATTAATTTCGTAACTAATTCTTCCTATAAACGGTGGCGACTCATATAAAGATATCTTATTTATTAGCTAGAATATATTAGCTCAATATTAACAAATCATCGTTATATTTTTAAAATTATTGTCAATTTATATAAAAGTGGTAAATTCATTTATGTTCAAAAAATAGAGTTTCCTTAAAATAGATCAAGTTCATTGCTAAGACTTAAGTACTGATGAAGAAAATTTTGTATCCTCATCAAACAACGTTTTTAATCAAATTACTTTAAACACAGAATGGGATAAAGATTGAGTTAAATTTTGTTATTAATCCGGAATACGTAGGTTCTCTAAATACTGAAGTTTGATTGAAATTTATTATTCTCTCTATATATTTAACATCCAAGAATGCCAGTGAAGTTTTCCTTTTTCGTTTCAACGTAAACTTAAATGTTAGGATAGCTTTGAATGAAAGATATTCTTTAAACAATTAACATGTTCAGAAGATTCGAAAGAAGGAATGAATCATCTACATATCTTTTTTAAAATTTTGGTTAAAGTGCAGATGGCATTTAAACCAATAATTTTCAAAGTTACAAATCCAATAAAAATTTGCTAAGGGTCGGGCCCAATGGGCTTCCCATCGCACACCATCAATCATGTTCTGTGAGAATTTATTATCAAACATTTAAATATAAATTCTTAGGTGACATTGGAGAGTATTCATATAAAGGCTTTTCAAATCCAAACCGTTTACAGTTGAGTTTATCAAAAAAGTTCTTTAGTAATACAACAATGTTTCATCTAGGAGGTACAATATGAGAATGAAAGACTTGTTGTGGTCAAAAACTTTGCCATGACATAATTATTTTCATTCTGCAAAGCGTAATTCATCAACAAAAGAAAATGTATCCTTAATCGAATAAACATTCTTTGTTAGGTTATCCAAAATAGGAATAAAATATTTTGATAAGTTGTAATTCAATGTACCTATAGCTGATAAAATTGGACGGATAGGGCAATCTGGTTTATGTATTTGGGTAAACCATATATATACCCAGGTTTGCCCCTGTAGCAAAAAAGAGAGTGTAAGTTGGAATCAACTAATCATATTGTTATTATTTTAATGTTCTCAACAATCTAATAAGTTTGTCGTCAATTGAGATTATAAATGAATGAGTCACAGAAGATTTTACTCTTCGTCAGCGGGATTCGAACGTTGGACTCCGCGTGCTGCAGTTAACAACAAAACCGGATGCTCTATCCACTAGGCCATCCACGCCCCAAAAAAGGACGCTTCAAACGTAGTTCTCTTAAAGCAACCCGGTTTTCTCATCCCCATAATTGCCGAGTACTCAAAGGCCGTGGCCCCACGTTATATATTTAGATCTTTATATATATAGATGTATATACTGCATGTACATATGAGTACCTATATAGTGTATATAAGTATATATATATTATATATATATATATATTATATATATAATGTACGGTAGCATGAAGTAATAAATTTTAAACTGTTTTGAGCTCCACTTTGCATAAGTACACATAAACAAAATATATAAAAAATTTTTTTTTTTGAAAGAATGATAATTTTAATTTTAATTGTTATATTTACCTGAAATTTAAAAAAATGAAATAAATAATAATAATAATACTAAACCTGTAATAATAATAATAATAATAATAATAAAATAATAATAACAATAACAATAACAATAACAATAACAATAAAATAACAATAATATACTAATAATAATATATTAATAATACATTAATTAATAATAATAATCAAGTAAATAATAATAATAACCGTGAGATATATATATTAATAATAATAATAATAAATTAATAATAATAACAATTAACAATAACAATAACAAGTAACAATAACAAAATAACAATATAACTTACAATAACAATAAACAATAACAATAAAAATAACAATAAACAATAACAATAACAACAATATATATAAATAATAACAATAATAACCAATAATAACAATCAATAAACAATAATAAGCTAATAACAATAACTAATAACAACTAAGAACAATAGTAATTAATAAGCAATAACAACATAGCAAATAACAATTCTAATAACCAATCCAATTAACCAATGAACAATAGACAAATAATGTGACGAACAATAATTACAACAATATTATAAATTTAAATTATAATTATACATTATCATATTATAAGATATATATATACAATATTATAATATACATTTATCGTTACAGTTATAATTCTAACTATATTATAATTAATCTATATAATAATATAGGAAATCAACATCAGACCTTGTGATTTAAAAAGGTTATTTGATTTTATGCCAATGTTCTAAAAATTATTTAATGCCACATAATTTAAATTTCCTTAAAAAATAATCCTTTGAGATAATAATTTACCTAGGAGAAGAAGAAGAATTATATTTATTTAGATTTTCCAACGCAAACATAAATAAAAGTATATCTTTTCTTTCTCCTGCAAATTATTTTCAAAGAAATTATTTTAAGGAAATTAAATTATGTGCAGAAATAATTATTTAGATCATTGCGAAAATAAATCCAAAAAAACTTTTGTAATAATAATAATAATAATAATCTAATTAATATTAATAATATAATATAATAATAATGTTAATAATAATAGATAATAATTAATAATTAATAATAATAATAATAATAATAGTGAATATATATGATAATGATAATGATAATGCATAATGCATAATGATAATGAAATGATAATTGATATGATATTATAATAATAATAATATATTAATAATAATAATAATAATAATAAATTATTATTATATATTATTAATATTATTAATTATTATATTATTATTATTATATTATTATTATATTATTATTATTAATTATTATTTATTATTTTTTATTATTATTACTTGATTATTATTATTATATTATATTCATTATTATGTATTATTTTATTATTATTATTATTAGGTATTATTATTTATATTATTATTATTCATTATATTATATTATTATTCAATTATTATTATTATTATTATATTATTACTATTATTATTATTAAAAAGCACTTCTATATTTATATTAGGCACCTAATTTCTTAAAAACCTTAAGAATTCAAGGCAGAAGAATATAGGATTATGGAGGCTAAGTCGTTGGAGAGAAGTTGCTGTCGTGAGAGGGCCGGAGAGAGTGTGGTCCACTCTCCTTGCAAGCCCCTAAACCCTCGGCACCTGATATCACTACGATTTACCCATATGGTATAGATAGGTGATCAAAAAAGGGATTGTATATCAGGTGGCTTTATGGGTGTCGGGAGAAAATGAGAATGGTAGGAAGGTGATTGATTTCTATAAGGAGAGAGGTATGTGTGTAAGTAATACTTTCTTTAAACACAAGAGTATTCATAAATATATTTAGAGTTGGTGTAGGCAGAGTATGTGTGATCGAAGTGAAAGAATAATGATTAACTTTGGAGTGTTGTGAAGAAGAGATGTTGAAGTATTGTGTTAGGTGTCTTAAACGTAGGATGTGGGAGTGGAATGGGATTATTCGGATATTATTTTGGTTTTAGTGTTAAAATTAAGCTAGTGGGGACTTGGATGGAGGGGAAGGTGATAAGGAAGGAAATGGGTAGAATTAAGAGTGAGAAGTTAAGTGAACAAAATAATAAGTAAAAGTATTTAGAGTGCTTGCATATAAAATCATTGAATGTGAGCAAGTTGAAACTGAACAAATCTGGAGGCAAATGAAGGAAGTGGTTGTTATAGTGATGCAGGAAACATTCGCATCCGCCACATTATTAAAGAATCACGCATCCGCATCGTGCTTTGCCCTGCGGATGTACGTGGATTATTTATTGTCGAAATTTGTGGATAAAGATTTATAAATAAAAAAAAATAAAAGAGAAATCTGAACGCAAACTTTAAATGAGCAGACATGGGACTCGACTCAACTTGGATTGTAAGCGATTACCTCATGATCTCACCAGCATTGAAGTTCGATTAAATTAATTTGAAGCCACAGATTAACATGAGATAAGATGCTGTAGTAAAATAAATAAAATGAGTGAAACCGGACTCTCCTTTACCACTGACGAATGGTCAGATAAATAATAATAATAAAACTTATTCCTTGCTTTCTCCTAAGAATCTTTAATTATAAACTCTTTTTGCTTTAAAAGGCATATTTTTTTGTAGGCTTACAAAAACTTCATGAAAGGCATACTGGTGAGCAAATATCAAGTTGTTTTGATGCAGTGCTAAAAAAATGGAAATATACCAATCACATGTCATTGAGTGTTTTAAGAGACGGCGGCAAGCAACATAGAGAAAGCTTTATTTTCATTCGGAGTAATTGAATATAGATTGTGTGTACGCCATAAATTAGTAGTTATAAAATCTGCTTAGAGTCACAGAAATCTGTAACTGACATCACTTTCAAAATGTAGGGCTATATCAACCATTTTTCATCATTCAACAATAGCACCAGAAATGGAGTTGAAGGGTGATTCCAAAAACGGCTTGATATTCCCCTATTTCACTGTTATCAAAGACGTTCCAACTCGGTGTTGAAATAGTACACTTCATATGAGGAAAGAAGTATTGCTCAAAAGAACCTCTTGCTTTGTCCGCCAGTTCGTATTCCAAAGTAATATTCTTACTATGTGGAAAATGACATCATATCACACTGCATTAAGCTACTGAAACACCATTTTAAAGAAAATTACAAAAAAAAAAATCAGCGCCTCTACAGTCTCTGTCTCCGATGTAATACCATTTAATCTCAACGACTAAAGAAGCATTTTTGAACCATCTTCAAATGAAAAATGATGCGGTTTAAAAAAAAAAAAAATGAAAGATATAATAAAAATAGAGCTAGAAATACGCTTTGGTTCTGTGGAAATTGTTAATACCTTCATACTTTTGGAACTTACTTAGATCCCCGCTATACAAGCAGTTTTCTTTTAACACAAATATTAGAGCAAGTTAAATCGGCAGTTTGTGTTGCAGTTTGAAAATCTTCAATCCGAGCAGTCTATTAATTCGCCATCCCATTAAAAGGAAAAAACGAAATTTACAGAACCAACACCTTTACAGTAAATCAATAACAAGAAGTCACTGTAGAGGAATTTCTACAGTCAGTGATGATAAAGAAGCACCCGCCATATTGTAAATAGGTATTGCAATGATTGAAAAACTATCACCAAAGAAAAACGACTAGAACAAATCAAATGACGATCCTGTGGTGGAAAGGTAAGCAAAATGTTTACCCAACCTTGAGTAAACTTGAAGGGAAATACTTGGCCTGTCCTTCAACTAGTGTTCCCAAGTGAGAGAGTATTTAACATTGCTGGGCATGCTGATGATAGAAAATAGAAAATAGAAATAATTCAGCAGAAAGCGCAGAAAAATTGATGTTTCTCAAAGCACAAACCTTCCTATATTGATTCAATACTAGTGCCAAAAAGTACATAATGCATTTGTAAAATATCTTTCATAATAGCGGAGGTGGGAAAAAGAAGTTGGGGTGATTTTGAGTTGGTCCCCGGAATCCGCACCGCTGCGTACACAATTATCTAATAGATTGTGCTAAAACTCGAAATATAGATTAGGACCTATATATATATATATATATAAAATATAATATATATATATATATATATATAATATAAAAATTATATATACTTATATATATAATATATAATATATATATTATAAAATATATATGTGATATATTAATAATATATATATAATATAATATATATATATATATATATATATATATATATATATATATATATATATATATATATATATATATATAATATATATATATATATATATATATATATATATATATCAAACATCCGCATCCGCGGATGCGAAAAAAATGACATCTGCTGCATCACTAGTTGTTAGTAGTGCAAAAAAATGTATGTGGATGTGCTAAAGTGGATGTAAGAATGGTAACAGTGAGTGCTGAAATGAATAAGTGATGTAAGGGGTTAAAAGTAAAAAAGATGAGTGGTTAAATGTACTAAAAGCCAATAATGAGGTCTCAAAAGAAAGATGTTTGTAATTTTGCAAAGAGGAAAAAAGGAATACTAAAAGATGCATATGTAGAAGAAAAAAAATAGGTAAATGAACATTTTGGAAGGAGGATGAATATGTACTTACAAAGAAAGTGCGAAAGGTTAAGAATGAGAATAATTGGAATCAGCTTAGAATTACGAATAGAGATGTCGCTTTCGCAACTGATGAAACGGATGTGAGGAGAATGGGGGGGGGGAACACTTCGAAAATCTGCATAACATTAGAAGTAATGAAGAGGTGAAAGTGAAGGTGTATGGGTTAGATGGTAAAAGAAGGAATAGGTAGGTATTTTGGAGATGAGATCATTAATAAGGAGGATGTAATGGGTAGAGTGAGAAAGTTGAGGAATGGTAAATCGGCAAGTATAGATGAAATTACTGGTGAAATGACCAAGAACGGATGCGAGATGGTGATTGAGCGGATTTGGAAGTTGTGTACAAAGTGTTTATGGAGGGTTTAGTTCCGAGATGGAAGAGAGACCCTTATATAAGGGTAAAGGCGATAAAAGGGATACTGTAGGAATTATAGTGGCGAATGGTTTATGCAGTGTTGCCCGTAGAGATTACGTATCGTATACCGGTATTTCGGTCGAAAGAGTGCGTCGAGTGACTGAAGGACTGATTGGTAAAGAACAAGGTGCGTTTAGAAGTTGTAGAGGATGTGTGAATCAAATCTTTACATTGGAGCAAATTATTAAAAAAAAAGATGGAGAAGAAGATTAAATTGTATTCAGATTTCATGGATTTGCGACAGGCGCATGATATGCATTAATAGGGATAGCATCTATGGCAAGTGTTAAAGTGATGATATAGTGTTGGTTAGGCTTCTGAATGGAATCAAAAGTATGTATGACGATAGTGAAGCGTGTGGAAAAATAACTGGAGTCGAAAGTGATTGGTTTAATATTAATAGCAGAGTGAGGCAGGAATGTGTTATGTCTCCTTGGTTATTCAATTTGTATATGCGGATGGGATTATGAAATAGAGGTAGGGGTGACCAGGGATGGTGTTAGAATGAATGAGAATGGAAGAGAGTTATGGTAGGTGGTGCCCTACCTATATATGCAGATGATTTGTTTTTGTGTGTGCGAATCTGGAGAGAGTTTGAGTGGATTGGTAGAGAGATTTGATAGGGTGTTGTAAACGGAGTGTTGAAAGTAAAACGTAGATAAGAGTAAGGTTATGGTAGTGGGTAACTAAGAGTCATAGGGCCCCCCGCCAAAGTGGAAATGGGCCCCCTTGGACCATATATAGATATAATATATATATTATATATATATATAAATCATATATATAATATAATATTTCTATATTATAATTATTAATATTTTGAGTCTTATTAGGTACTAGTCTTATATTATATATCGGCTTATATGCTATTATATCAGATTATACTCCCTCTTTTATTGGAGAAATTAGATTATTTCGCATAAAAGAATAATGAACAGTTTTTGGAAAGAGTATTAAAAATGAGTAAAATGTTCTTTAAAGGGAAGAAAACATGTATTAAAGACTTTCACTTTTTTGTACAAAACTTTTTAATCAAAATCTCCAAAAACATCTTTTAACATTAATCGCTTCCAAAATGTATTGTTTACTATTTTTACTTAAATTTATCTAATTTCCCCCCCGCTCCCCTCCTCCAAAAAATAAGTATCAATCTAGTCAATTGCATTATAATTATATATATATAATATATATATATATAATATATATAGAGTATATATATCTTTGTATAGTCTTACTATATATATATATATATATAATACTATAATTATCCACAGTATATATATATATATATAATATATAATATTATATTATATATATTATATATATAATATATATATATATATATATATATATAATATATATATATATATATGTATATATATATATTATATATATATATATAATATATAATAAAATATATATATGATATATATATATATATATACTATATATATATATATTAGATATATATATATATATAATTATATATATATATATAGATATATAATATATATATATATATATATATATAAAATATATATATATAGTATACTACTATTACTGATATAGTATATAGAATATATATTAGTCGTATATATATATATATTATATATATATAATATATATATATAAGTATATTATTATATATATACAACAAATTACTAGAATAAGAATGTTAACTTACCAAATTTCGTGAATATCTGTTCTCGCGCTTGTCAAAATATTCGAAAGAATGAATGCTTTATAGTTTACCCCAAAATGTTTTTGGCTTATTGCCATGAATTTATTAAAACCACTTCTTTCATCAAGAGAACGACATGTTTCATTTTCAATAGCTTAATTAAAGCCAAATGCACTTAGCCTTGTTTGTGTCATAATGTTCCTTAAAAAAGTTTTTGTTAACTTGAGCTTTGAAATACGATCTTCAGAGCTGCTTGTCAGATGTTACTAGGACGTAACGTCAATATCACAAACATGCTGTACGACAGGTTGGTAAGCTACTTGCCTAAGCAGCCGTTTTACGAATAAATAAGCTTTTCTTAAATTCCATTAATAGTTACCGATTTTCATTTCCACTATCTGTAGTCATTAATTCTTTGAAGGAGATTAATTGTCGTAAACGAAGATAAAATCTAAAATGTATTTCTTCTATATCCAGTTTTGGGTAGCCTTTTTTTTGCTAACTTTTTAATTTCGGTAGCTCAGCTATTGCTGCAGGAGCAGGAAATGAAAATAACTCATTAAACTTGTTCATGATAGACTGAAACGAGCTAGTTATCTGTTCATTTAATATATCAAGAGATGTATTGAAAACCCTTATTCTAAAAGCGCAATGGGTCTTCAATTCTTCATAAGATAAAAGTTTATCAATACTTTTTAATCTGTATTTGGACCGTCTGGAAAGTTAATTTTGCTCAATATTCCAATGATGTGCTAACTCCATAGTTTCTATCACTCCATTTTCAAAAATTTGTGTCTTAGCTCAAATAATATTTGATTTTGCTTGTCCCAATAGGTAAGTTGCTTTCTGAAGATCTGTATTTTGACTTTGCAATATTTTTGAGACAACATTGATGCTTTCCAAGACAGAGAATAAACTCAAAATTTCCTAACTGCTTCCTGAGACCAAGGGCTTCGTTTCTTTCACTTGACTTCTTACTCATAAATATCTCTTGAGATAAGAACTGCGAAATACTTTTGAAATTGTTTTTTATTGCTAGTAAGGAATCATACTTGGATGTCCACCTAGTTGGACAATTTTTTAGTGTTTTTATGATGCATTCGCTTATTTGCTTGAACAGCTAGCTTACCTTGCACGCGATCCTATACTAGAACTGCAAATAACGCCAATAATACTTTTTCCCAGCTTGGTCATAAAATTTTGAAGGCCCATCTATATTCTTTTACAGATATCATTAAGAATTAAATTTAAATTATGAGCTGCCAATGAATGTGATTCTGCCTTTGGAACAATTTTCTATATACAGGCCTGAAGCCCTGAATATTTCGTCCTCCATAGAAGCCTTGACCCTTACTGCATTTTCTTAATTTAATGTTTTTGTTATCGAATACCTTAATTATTTGTTTTTTCAAGGTTTTCGGCACTGTTCTCTGTTATGTTATAAAACCCCACAAATTTTTCTTTAGGGGAGGTACAACTATTTCATCCCCCTAAAAATGGACATAAAATTCGGAATTTTCAGCCGATTTTGACCCTTTAACACCAAACTGTAGCTTTTTTGCCCTCTAAAACGTTGTTTTCTGGTGGTTTTCTGTGTGACTGTAGTCATTCTTTCAGAATTTTCAATTTTCAACCCATGTTTTGACATTTTTCGTATCAACTTCCAGAGTTTTTTTCGAAATGACTTCAAACTTGAAATATGCAAATGTAGGTCCATTACCTACAATAGTCAAAGAGGATTTATCGATTTTTTGAGTTTTGTGCTCAGCGTTGTTCAATCTCCAAACCCACTTTTTTTGTATTTTGAAATGAAACATTGCGATAATTTTTTTCCTGCTCGCGGCGAAGTGGTATGAAAATTTTCAGGGCATATGAAGTCGGGGGAGAGGCACATTTTTTACTAAAAACTTCTTTGTATATGCAATAGTTTTGGATTTGTTCTTGGAACAAATTTTCAAAAAAAAAATTTTGAAAATTTTTTTAAAAAATTTTCTTTTGAGTATACAAAAAAATTTATCTAAGTAAAAAGATGCTCTCGGCCTATTATACAGCCCTGAAAAATTTGATGATGGCATCGGATTGTAGAAAAAGACAAATATATCAATGTTTTTCACTTTTTCCAAAAATTCAAATGTTGAAAAATGTTAAAATATTGCCGGATATTTTTTTTTTTATATTTGTCCGATCAACATCAAAGTTTTCAGGGCTTGTATAGTCGGCGAGATGCATCTTTTTTACTAATATATATATTATATAAATCATAGAATATATATTTATATAATATATATATATATTATATATATATATAATATATTATCCATTAATTATCATTATATAATAATATATAATAATATATATATATATATATATATATACATACTGATATAAAGTAGTATATATATAATATATATCATATATATATATATTGCTATAAATTATGGATTTTTTCATTAATTCATTCTAAGTGTATTTCGATTGTATTAGCTCTGTCGCAATTATGGGCCCTAGATTACACTGCGGTGCGGAGCCCCCCCGCAACCGCCGTGGGTCTGCGGAGAGGGCCGTTGAGTTACGCCCTGGTTATGGTTCGTGCAGTGAGGACAAGTCGCTCGCGTGTGTGTTGATGTTAAGAGGGTGAGCAGCTGGAACTTGTGATTGTTCTGAGGTCTAAAATATTTAGAATATGTGGTTCGTGATGATAAAGAAACGGTGATAGATATGCAGGATGACATGAATAGTACTAGCATATCTCTATTTAATTTTTGTTTTAGTAATAAC
>JABUQX010110743.1:0-13397 GCA_015478945.1 Trachelipus rathkii | reverse complement strand
ATAAGCACCAGAAGATACTAGAGGATGGAAAAAGGAAGAAAGAGGGTGAAATAAGAGGAGGGAAAAATGAAGAAGTAAAATTAAAGTTAACATTTTTCGCAAAATGCCAGAAAGGACGTGAGGAAGAGGAACCAGCAAGATTATTACATTTCCTATGGAGAAACTAGATTTTAGCGTCAAGGAGAATATATTATATATGATTTCGGGATGAAATATAAGTTGCGTGAGTTTCTAAAGATTGAAGACGACGGTAAATCCCGAAGGCAGCGCCCCCTGTCGTGAAAAGTACGAGAAAAAGCTGTGTTAAAAGAAGGTTTGCTTCTTTAGTTTAAGGTAAAGATTATGGAATGTACGCCTAAATGACAAAGAATTTCGTCGAAAATACACTCAATTTCTCGGCACGCTCCTAGGGTTCCCTCTTACGAAGTCAGTATTCATATCATAGGAAATCTAGAAGCAACGAACGCAGGGTCCGACCAGTTAGAAGCGTCGAAGTGCCAAAATAGTTTCCTCTTCTTATGTTGGAGTCTCTCCAAAGGAAGACATTAAGAGATAGAACAGTAAATAGAGATAAGAAGTTGATCAGAGGATCAAAGAGGAGAAAAGGGTTTAACAAAATAAAGAGAAGAATTAGAGGTTAGTAGAAGGTCTAGAATATTGAGATCATCTCCAAGACGATCAAGGATACGAGTAGGGATCCGGAACAACTGATCTAAGTCATTCTGGATAGAAAAGTGGTAGGCATGTTCAATAGCTGTCGCTTGAGAATTAGAAGAAAGCCATTACCGAGAATGATGATTTCAGAGAAAAGTGAAGAAGAGAGAATGTGTTCTAATTTGAAATTTAATTAGTGTAAGAATTTATGATAATCAGTTGAGTTAGGAATCACAATTTTTGAGCATGCAATTCTTATTCCAGCTCCAATTCAAGCTATTTAGGATCATACAATTCCTATTCCAGCAATTTAGGATCATGCGATTCAAACTCTGTTTCCAATTCCTACTAATTAGGAACATGACCTAATATGGCCAAATATTACATAGTCTGACACTGACGTCTTCTATTTTACTTTAAATCCCTTTTTTTACAAACAATTGAGAAACAACTTACTTGGCACTTTACCATACTGGCACTTGGTTGCCTTTTATTTTACTTTAATTCCTTTTTTTTTTTTTTACAAACAATTGAAAAATAACTTACTCGGCGCTTTACCATCCTAGCACCTGGTTGTTCGACCTCAGAGAGGATATCTCTTCTCAATGCCTTCGTAGGTGTTTCTTATTTACCCCTTTGTTTATTGCGGATAGTACAATGAAAAATAATTGAAAAACTCAGGATCGAGGAAAGTAGAGCTTGAAAACCTGGTGTTATCTCCTTGACGGGAGCTTATTTGCTTTGAAGTTGTTCTTGAATGAAACATTTTTCAGTTTCAGGATGGTTTTTGTAACGGTAAAGCGTTTAGTACATTGTTCTCAGTCGCAACATAAGCTGGTTCGACCCCAGATGAAGCAAGTCTTTATCTTCCCTTAAGAGTTTATTCTATACCTACTTATTAATTATAGTTATTGTGTTATATATATATATATATATATTATATATTATAATTAATATATATATATATATAATATATATATATATATATATATATATATATATATATATATATTATAATATATATTATATATATAATATATATATATATATAGAGAGAGGAGAGAGAGAGAGGAGAGAGAGAGAGAAAGAAATGTATACTTAATAGGACTATTTGTGCGTGTGTTTAGGTGTGTGTGTATGTGCATGTGTGTGTGCAAGATCTTGAATATGTCGTAACCCATTACTGAACATTATTTTAGCAATTTTCTAAGAGCAATAAGTGCTTGGAAGAAATTTCCTTAATGCGTTATCGTTGCAGAAAGAAAAATTAATCAAAATACTTTGAGCCCCCAGGTGGGGACCAAACATGATAGATAGATAGATAGATAAGATAGATAGATAGATCAGGATAGATAAGATAGGGATTAGTTAGATAGATAAGATAGATGTAAGAATAGATAGATAGATTAGATAGATAGATAGATAGATAGATAGATAGATAGATAGATAGATAGATAGATACTTATGGAAAAAGTAAAAGTGAGAGGGGTAGAGAAAGGAAGAAATAATTATGGAGAAGGGGAGGGAAGAAGATAAGGATAGATGGCTAACTAAAGAAATTAAACCCAGAAATGGTGGACATTATGATACCCAACCTGAAGAATTACTGGTTGAGGGAGATGAACACAATCGAAGAGGATTCAATAAAAGGTTCAAGATACTACAAGGGTTAATAAAAACGTAAAGAAGTTAAGAAAATGAAAAGAAAGAGGAAGAGAAAATTAGAGCTAGAAAGAGAGAATGACAATGAAGGAGAAGGAAAAAAAGAAAGGAGTGAGAGGGAAAGTAGCAAAGGAGAGTGGCTGAACTTATAGTAATATAGGAATATTAACATATCGACTAGGGGCGTATATATATATATATATATATATATATATACTATTATATATATATATTATATATATATATAATATATATATATATATAATATATATATATATATATATATAATATATTTATAGAGTACGACATAAACACCCTTCCTTGGTTAATGTAATCTGTGATATCCTATTTTTTACGTATGTAGATGTATGTATGTATGTATAGGTATGTATGTATGTATTATGTTTATATGGCTATAAGTTTGATGGTATTTAATGTATGTATGTATATATATAATAATATATTATATATATATATATATATATATAAATATATATAATATTATATATATATATATAAATATATATATATATAATATATATAATTATATATAATATATATAATAATATAATATATATATATATATATTATATATATATATATATTATAATATATATATATAAACATTTAATGTTTCAAAATGCTTAATTAAATTTGTTCATTCCTTATAATTAAATTCAACTTTGAATTATTATTTATAATAACACGTGATCTATAAACAAGCGGTTCTATAACACGTGGTTAAAAAGTGTTTTACTAAGCATGCCATTTATTAAAAAGAGTGAAACAAATTAATCATTTTTGCTTACTTTTCTATTAGCGCTAACTTTTTAATGTAATTTAAAAGAATTCTTTTATCTAGCAGGCTTAATTAAATTGAATTACATGCAAGGAGAAAAAATTGAAAACTTAATCAGTCTTTTTCATAGACTAGATTAGTCAATACATACACCACACACCCGGATTATATATATATATATATATTATAATATATATATATATATAGTGGTATATATATATATAGTATATATATATAATAATAGTATATAATATATATGAGGGGTAGATGATGGGTATAGAATATATATATATAGTAATATATTATAATATTATATATGAGTGAGGGTTAGTATTAGATTAAATATAATATATTAGAATATATATATATAGATATGAGTATATATATATTATAGATAAGATAGGATAAGATATGTTGTTAATAGAAGATAGATTCACTGTTGAATGTACTAGGTGATTATTATGATATAAAATATATAATATATTAATATAATATATAGTGTATTATATATATATAGTATATATATATATATATATATATATATATATAGGTAAATTAATAAATAATAGCCGTATAGCGCTATTTAGATGTAAATATTTAATATTATAAGTATATTCAATTTATTTTAAATTAATATAGATTAATATATATTAAAATTATTGATATATATATAACTATATATAAATATAATATATATATATATAATTATATAATATATAAATAATAATTATATATATATAATATATTAAAAATATATAATATATATATTATATATATAAATATATATATATTATTATATATAAATTTTATATATATATATTATATATATATATATATATATATTTATATATATTATATATATAATACTATATATATATATTATATATATTATATATATATATATATATTAATATAATAATATATATATATAATATATATAGTTATATATATTATATAGTAGTAAAGTTGAACACTTCCGCCGATGCCACCCTTTCGATATGAAAGGACTAGGAGATATTTTTGCTTAAACTTGGAATATAATCTATATATGTTGATAAACTGATCAAACAGGGCGAGTTTTGTTGACGACGTAGGGTCCACCCCTTAAGGGGTTGCTGCCCCGAAGCTTAGCCGCTACGCCGCGTTTATACCCTTTTGGGTTTCCAAACCCGAGATTGAGTTAGGCCTAACGGGCCGATCATGGAACTCAGCCTTCGAAGCCGTGCTAGTCAGAGCGCGCGCGCACGCGCGGCGTGCGCATGCACATACATACTTACATTATTATTAATTATATTACATCGAAGAATCCAAATCCAAGGGAATGATTTCTGAGTCGAAAAACGATCCCTGTAAGGATCGTTTTTTACGCATCTGGACTTGCCTTCCACGTGGTGCTTCTGCGCATCCGGTTCTGAGGCCGAATTATTCTAATGGGTTAGAGTTATTCGTATCTGGTTGAAAATTTGGCAGGGGTGTTAGAATGGTGGACGTAAGCCTCGGTCGTGACGAAGATTTACGTACCCTGGCTCCCCCGTAAGGGGGACCCCACCCCTTCATACATTAAATATTGACGTAGAGACTGAAAATTGGAGACAGGATAGAGGAGTTGGAGTCTGAGAGACGGAGTTGGAGTTGGATTTGGCTTCGGAGTCCAGGGACCCCCCCTTGAAGGCGGGGTCCCCAGGTGAAAAAGGAAGAAGAAATGCATGGAATGGAAAAAAAAAGAGGAAGAAAAAGAGAAAAGGAGGAAGAAGAAGGAGAAGGAAGAAGAAGAAGAAATGATGAAGGATCGGAGTTCAGGAGGATCGGTGTTGTGGCTCCGGCCACCGGTGCTGGAGGCCACTGCGCGTGACCCCGAGTTTAATAAACATTCGTATAACACAATGTTGGTGTTTCCTATTATTGGGTATGAACCCGTAGATCTTCGAATAATGATGGTTAAAAAGTCCGTGTAGGGGCTAGGACCCCCCATTGAGGGGTTCCTGACTGAAAAAAAAAGAAGCATAGAGTGCAAAACAGAGGTCGAAGGATGAGGAAGGATGAAAGATGAATAAAAGAAGGAAAGAATGGGAGAAGGAGTTTGACTCAGGGAGTAGTAGGGAAGTTGAACAGCTGCACCGGTGGCTGGGCTTCCGTTGCGGTGCCGATTATTAGAATATTTGTTGTAATGATACCAATGTTTGGTGTCTTTATATAGGTTATTGGGTTTGTAGATTTCGAAAATACTTGTAGCTATCGTAGTTTTCAAGAAAAAAAATAAATAAAAAAAAATAAATAAATTTAAATAAAATTTCTTACCTTTTTATGTTATAACTTACAAAATTACGTTTTTACATACCCTAAAGCAGGAAAATCATTAAATCAAACCACTATCCAAACTCCCTCCTTTCCATCCTTGAACTATTGATCTTATTGATCTATTGATTTCAAGTCACATTTCGAGTATCCATTTTTGAAGTAAACATAACATTAAATATCAAGGTTCTTTATAACAAACATCAAATTCAATTATGTTGGACGTAACAAAGTTTTCACATATATAAAGCTTACTCAGTATCATCTGAACTATGAAAATAACCCACAACGCAAACTTAACCCATCTTAAACAGGAATAAAACTGTTATCGATAACCAAAGGTTCACGACTTAACACCGTTTAACAGTAACTAACATTTTCATACCAAAAACGTAACCGATTCTTATTTATCAAGCATATATCTAACCATATTATCGTTAATCTTTCAATGGGGACACAGTAAACATTTAGCTAAAAAATTTAGCACCAAACATGGTGGTTAAATTTAATCACTGATCAACGAATATGTACTTCTAACAATAATAAGGTTTTCTACATCAAAATAAGCTAACATGGACGTAACATAACTAAGGAAAATAATGTAACAAAGACCAAACCTAAACACATCTTTACACACGAATAAGCAGTCAAAATTTAAACAAAGTTCCCACACTAACAACAATAAGTAACCTAATATAGCATACAAGACGTAACCTATTCTTACTTTTCAAAAGCATATCTCTAACATATATCGTAACCTTACACTGACACAGGCAACATCACATTAATAAAGCTGTTACATAGGCATCATCTGAAAACTATGAAATATAAACCACAACGAGAAACCTTAACAACATCCTTAAACAGGAAAAATAAACGGTCAACCGTTAACAGAGTTTCCCACCACTTAAACAACAAGTTAAAGTAACTACATAACAGCCAAAAAAGTAACTTATTGCACACTTTTGCAAGCATGTCTCTAACATAACAATGTTAATTTTAACCATTAAACATGGTAATATGTAACAAAAAATTTGTACTATAACCTTGTGTAACTAATCATATAGGACCGCGAAAAGTAGCAATCGTCACAAAGGTTTTTCAATTAATAAAGTCACATAACATGACCAGAACTAAGAATATTAATGTACAAAGGCAAACCAGACACATCGTAAGCAAGAATAAAATGCTAACATTAAACAAAGTTCCACACACCTAACAACACTAAAGTAACTAACATAGCATACAAAAAAACGTAAAACTTAGTTCACACTTTTGTCAAGTAATCTCTAAACATAACGATGTTAATACACTACAGGTGAATATTTACAAAATTTATCACAACATTTGTTAATTAATAATAACAGATCATTGGTATCTATGCTAACGTCCCAAAGTTTCCACATCAATAAAGCTAACCATAGCGTTACATGAACTAAAAAAAAACCCACAAGGACAAACCTAACACACCATACACACGAATAAACTGTTAAATTAACAAAGTTCCACACCACTTAACACCAGTAAAACAACTAAAATGGTATGCAAAAACGTAACCAAATCTTACTTTTTTCAAGCATATCTCTAACATATTAACGTTGATCTTTACACTGACACAGTAACATTTAACTAAAATTTATCCACAACATTAGTTAATTATACTGATCAAACGAATTATACTCAAAAAAACGTAATAAAGTTGTCCACATCAATAAAAACTAACATAGCGTAACATGAACTAAGAAAATTAATGTAACAAAGACAAAACCAACGCACTTACACACGAATAAACTGTTAACATTAAACAAAGTTCCACTGAGTCTTTATATAACTAAACATACGAATATTATTGTAACATAACAATGTTTTCACATAAATAAAGCTAACATAGCATCATAAAAATGCTAGGATAATAATGATCAACGGCAAACCTAAACACAACTTACGCCTTCATAGTTAGATAACATGATAAAAGCAGCCACACTTAAACACCCAGTAAAAGTAACTAAACTTACATAACAAAACGTAACCTATTTATACTTTTTCCAAGCATATCTGTAACATATTAATGTTAATCTTACATGGACACAGTAACATTTATCAAAAAAATGTAGCATAAAACCAACCTAGCCATCATAATACCTAATGAGTAAAGACGAATAAAGTAAAAGTTTTTAGACTTATCTCTTTTTAGACTCGCCCCCTTCAGAAAATATCCCAAGTCTAAACATGAAAATGAATTTATGCTATAACCAATTGCATAAAGTGATGCAATACTAATTATATTTGACCCTCTGGAATACAAGCAATGTAGCAGTCACCATTCGGTTTACAATTAAAAATAAATGACACATCGTGGAATAACGAAACTCTCGGAAGATATCAACAATAAGCGTAGAGATGCGGGGAGATGTCATCTTATCAACACAGAGAAAAACCATCCTACTGAAGAAAATAGTGTATAAACATCCCTTAAAAGTATTGAGATTCTTTCTTTCACCAATTCAGAAGGAAAAAAGGTAAACAAGAATTTAACGACGGGGGACCGAATGAAACGCATATCAGTTCAACAGGATATATATTCTCGTCGGACAACAAACAACAACAAACCCAATAACATAGTACAAGCATTATTAAGTTTCTTTAAGATACTAACCCAAACGAATATAGTGCTTAAACGTAACATGTTTCACATTAATTAAAAGCTAAACATAGCATACCAGAACTAAGAAAATAATGTACAACGACGAATTTAACACAACTTAAGCACGAATTAACTGTTATCATCAACAAAAGTTCCACACTTAAACACTGTAAAGTAACTAACATTGCATACAAAAAACGTAACCTATTTCTTACTTTTACCAAACATATCTCTAAACATATTAACGTTAATTTTACATGCACGTTAAATATTAACCAAGAATTTATCATACCTGCTTAATATCATACAGGGCAACGAAAGTATTGCTTAAACGTAACAAAGTTTTCCACATTAATAAAGCTAACATTAATAACCATAACCTGAACTAAGAAAATTGATGTACAACGACCAAACCTAACACACCTTACGTATGGAAGAAAACCACAACATTAAACAAAAACTCAGCATACACTGTAAAGTACCTAAAACAAACATCGTACAAACGTAAAACCTATTCACACTTGGCAATAGGCATATCTTCAAACATATCAATGTGAATTTTTACATTAAACATCGTAATACTTAACAAAAGGTTTAGGGCATAAACCTGGTCTAATCATCATACTTGAACAAAGAATTATAATGGCTAATGTAACAAATGTTTTACATCAACTTCGTAATATTAAACAAAAATTCATCATAACTCGTCTAAATATCATATTCCCCAGCGAATAATTGCAAACATAACAAAGTTTTTAACCAACATAAACAAAAAAATAAACATATTTAATCCGATTTTTCGTTTATAGTTTTATAAATAAAATATACCAGTTAAACCGTAATGGGTTTACTAGATTTTAAAGCGTAAATCAGTAAATCAGTAAATCAACCACCCCTCCCTGCAGTTCCCTACCCATCCCACCCGCCTATGATCTATTGAAGTGATTCAAGGCATATTTCAAGTATCATTTTAGAAAAACATAACATAAAAATAAGTTTTCTTGATATACTACCATCGAATATATGGCTTACCAAACCAAGTTTCAGCATCAATAAGCTTACATATTCCAGTAACCGAACTAAGGAGATATTAAATGCACAAATGCAAACCTAAACATACCTCGCGTATGAATAATCAGCTAAAATCCTCCTGAAAATTCTCTACTTATCAAAGGTAAAGTAGCTAACGGGTCATACAATACTCGATATGTTCCCACTTTTCGCGCATATCAAAGCAACAGGTGTAAAGCGTTATTAATGTAACAAAAATCCCTTAACAAGTTTGGGGACAAATCTATCAAAGATACCAACATCATGAAACTATTAGAATTGTACACTGAACTATCAATTGTCACTATCTTCATCAAAGTGTCATCCGTTTTGAGTATAACATCATTTGATATGAATAATCGTAGACATTACCAAAATTCTAGGGGCAAACCTACATAACCAACAAAAACTTAAACCCTAGGCTCACGTTGCTAAACACCATCATCGTTCAGTTAACACAGTAATATTTCTTAACAAAAAAACTCCTTTCATTTCTCTAACAAATCAGTGTTATTTAAACATTGTCATAGTAATATTTTAACATAACGTACTAACGTTACGAATTAAAACATTTTCATAACCAAAGAGTATCTAAAGCAACACATTTCCTTCCAAGAGAAATCCCAGGGGGATGCGGCCCCTTGAAAGGGTGTTGAATCGCGGAGGGGATCACCCGAAGGGGTGTAAGCGGGGCTTTGGGCCTTCAAGGGCCCGTAGGGCTGAGGCCTTTACCCCCCTTCGGAGGTAAAGGGCCGCTTACCACCCCTTCGGGGTGATCCCCCCTCGCCAGATTCACATCCTTTCAAGGGGCGCAATCCCCTGGGGTTTTCTCTCTGAAGGTAATGTGTTGCTTTAGAATACTCTTGGTTAATGAAAACTGTTTATTTCGTAAGTTAGATGAACGTTATGTTAAATATTCTTATGGACCCCCAATTGTGGAAAATAAAACACTGATTTGTTAGAGAAATGAAGGAGTTATTGTAAGAGATTACTGTGTTTAACTGATGATGATGTTGTTTTAGAAAGTGAGGTCTAGGTTTAGTTTTTGGTTGGGATAATGTTAGGGTTTTGCCCCTAGAAGCTAATGTCCTACGATTCATAGGGGTCAAGATCTGATGTATACTCGAAACGAATGGACACTTTGATGAAGATAGTTCAATTCATAGTTCAGATGTTCGGTTATCTTGAATGGATGTCACTTTGGTTAAGGATTTTGTTAGATTGAATACGGCTTACCTGTTGGCTGAATTATATGGCGCGAAAAAGGTGGGGGAAACATATCGGAGTATTGTATGAACCTGTTAGCTACTTTACCTTTGATAAGTAGGGAATTTTCACGATGTTAGCTGATTATTCATACGCGAGGTATGTTAGGTTTGCATTTGTACATTATATTCTTAGTTTACAGGTTTATGATATGTTAGCTTTATTGATGCTTAAACTTTGTTGGTTAAGACATATTTATGTCTAGGTCAGTATATAAGAAACTTATTTTTATGTTTATGTTTATCCCAAAATTTGATACTCGGAAAATATGGACTGAATCGGAGGGTAAAGCCGCTTACCACCCCTCGGGGTGATCCCCCTCGCAGGATTCACTCCCTTTCAAGGGGCGTATCCCCCTGGGTTTTCTCTTAGAAGGTAAATGTTGCTTTAGATACTCTTGGTTATGAAAGCTGTTTATTCGTAAAGTAAGGTACGTTTAGTTAAAATTACTATGACCAGTGAAAAATAACACTGATTGTTAGAAGGAAAACGATGTTTTGTAAGATATTACTGTGTTAAATGACTGATGATGATGTGTTGAAAACGTGAGCCTAGGTAAAGTTTTTGTTGAGTAATGTTAGGTTTGCCCTAGAATTTGCTAAATGTGTACGATATTCATAGGTCAAAATATATTATACTCGGAAACCGGAGTGACTAACCTTTGATGAAGATTAGTGACATAAACTTTGATGAAGATAGTGGTCAATTTCATAAGTCATGAGTGTTGTATCTTTGATAGATTGGTCCCCTTTGTTAAGGATTTTGTTAGATAATACGGGCTTTACCTGTTGCTGATATGGCGCGAAAAAGATGGGAACATATTCGAGTTATTGGTTATGACGCTGTTAGCTACTTTACGTGATAAGTAGAGGGAAATTTCAGGGATGGTTTAGCTTTGATTATTCATAACGCGAGGTATGTTAGGTTGCATTTGTGCATTATATTTCTAGTACAGGTTATGATATGTTAGCTGTATTGATGCTGAAAACTTTGTTGGTTAAAGCATAATACTTCCAGCATGCGACCTCAGTATATAAAGAACTATATTATTTATGTTAATGTGGGTTATCTCCAAAAAATGATGCACTTGGAAAATATTGACTTGGATATCAATCAGAATTCAATAGCATCACAGGCGGGCTGGGATGGGGTAGGGGACTTGCAAAGAAGATGGTGGTTTGAGATTTACTGATTTTACTATTACTGCTTTGAAAAAATGCAGCTAAACTATTTACGGTTTACTGTGATTTTTTATTAAAAGAACTTATATTTTATGTTATGTCAGGAATATAAAGTTTTGTTATTTTTTCGTTCATAGTTTGGGTTAAAAAAACTTGGTCTCCTCCTCCATCGCTTGGGGATTATGATTATTTAGGCGAGGTATGCCTCCCTTTTTGTATAAATACATAAAAAACATTGATTACATTAGCATTATACATTCTTTTGTCAGTATGATAAGATTAGACAGGTTTAAAGACTAAACTAAATTGTTTAAGATTACGGATGTAATCGTAAAAAAATATACATTAATAATCTGTAGAGTGGACTACGACAAAAAAGTGATAAGAATAGGATAATACGTTTGCTACAATGTGTTTTAGGTAATTTACGCTGTTAAAGCTGAAGTTGTATAGAATATAGTGGTTATTTCATGTACGTAAGGTTGATGTTAGTTTGTCGCTTGTTACAATCCATATTTCTTATCGTTTCAAGCCAGTTAGCTTTATTAAAATGGTGGGAAACTCTGTCACTCTCCAAACGTTATCACGAGTGTATCTGCGGTTTGCTCTAGTATGATTAATTAGCAAAGTTATGATAAATTTCTTTTAAATATTATTAGTCAATGTAAAATTAACGTTAATATGTTAGAAGTACGTTTGTAAAAGTGGAATAGGTTACGTTTTGTATGCAATGGTCAGTTACTTTTACAGGTTTGTTCAAAGTGCTGGAACTTCCGTGCGATGATGTTTTTAACAGTTATATTTCGGGCTTAAGTTGTCGAATCGTCGTTGTACACTATTTTCTTAGTTCTGGTGATGCTATGTTAGCTTTTATAATGTGAAAACCATTGTTACGTTAGCATATATTCGTTGGGTAGTATCTAAAGAACTTATTCTTGTACTATTGTTTATTGTTGTTGTTGTGTTTGCACGAGAATATGATATCCTTTCGGAAACTGAAGTATGGTTCATCTGGGAGGAGTTTGAGCAATTTCTCGAACTGATTGGTTAAAGGAAAGAATCTCATTACATTTATAGGATGTTTAATACACTATTCCCCCTGCACGGATGAGAAGTTTTCGCTCAGTGTTCATACGATGAACATCTCCCGCTCCATCTCTTACCGCTTATTTGTGATAATCTTCACGAGGGAGTTTCGTATCCCAACGATGTCATTTATATTTAATTGTAAACCGAATGGTGACTGCTACATTGTTAGTATTCCTACCAGAGGGTCAAATATAATAAGTTATGCATTCACTTTAAGCAAATTGGTATATGTCATAACAATCTATTTTCCACCCTTGTTCTTAGGACCGCCTTGAATATTTTCTGAAAGGCGCGGGCTCTTCCGATCCAAATAAATTGTAATAGAGTAACTGTAATAAGATGGTGGAAAGAAAAAATAAAACTAGTGTGTGTTAGCACCACCGTTCTAAAAAATATAGATGTGATTAGCAATAAAAATAACTTTTGGCAAGCATTCGATATGCATTTAAATGCTTTTACACAACAATGCTCATTCTAGCCTTATGAATAAAAAAAACATGATGCTAGTATCTATTATGTAGTATATAAATGAGAATTCAGGACATTATTGTTGCATAAAAATGACTGTGCTGCGTAAAGCATGCGGGACATTAGATTGAAAGAATTACTTGGAGGAGCTATCCTGTTCCCGAGTTAATGAATGATAGTACGCCATCATCAATTTTATGCATCAAAATTGATACGGGTGATTAGTTCTACACTGTAATGAATCATTGTATATCATCTATGTTAGTGCACGATATACCAACGTAGCACC
>JABUQX010110742.1:45000-47919 GCA_015478945.1 Trachelipus rathkii | reverse complement strand
TGATGAGATGGATGTGAAGAGAGTGTGGAGGAAACATTTTCGGAAATCTACATAAGAATGGCATGCGATGAAGAGTTGATAGTGTATGTACTAATGTAAACAAGAAGTAAGTATTTTGGAGATGAGGTAATTAGCAAGGAGGAGGTAATTTGTAGAGTGAGAAAGTTGAAGAATGATATATCAACAGGAATAAATGGAATTATACTGGTGAAATGATCAAGAATTGAGGTAAGATTGTGATTGACTGTATATTTAAGACATGTAATAAAGAGTTTGTGGATGGCATAGTTCCGGAGGGGAGCAGTGATGAATCTTATGTATAGATAAAGGTTTATAAAGGTGCATTTAGAAATTTCAGGGGAATCAGTTTATTGAGAGTTGTATTAAAGATATATATTGGGATTTGTTGAAAAGTGCGTCAAGTGACTGAGTTGTTGAATGATAAAGAACAAGTTTCATTTAGAAGTGGTGGAGGATATGTAGATCAGATTTTTACATTGAAGTAAATAAATGAAAAAATGAGAGAGAAGAAGAAGAAGAAAATTTATTTAGGTTTTATTGACTTGCAAAGGAGTTTGACAAGATTAATAGGGAAGTTCTGTGCAGGTGTTAATGATTTATGGTGTTGGTGAGGGGCTTTTGAATGGAATTAAAAGTATGTTTGTTGATAGTGAAGAGTATGTAAGAATAAATGGAGTGGAGAGTGAATGATTTAATATTAAAAGCGGAGTGGGGGTATGTTATGTCCCCTTGGTTTAATTTATATATATATGGGAGGAGTGATGATAGAATTTTATGGTAGGAATAAGCAGGAGGCATTAGACTGATAGAATGGGAGAGAATGGAGGCTGCTTTGTTTATTGTACGAGGGTGATATGTCAATGCGCGTTGTATCTGAAGAAAGTTTGAGAAGATTGTTCAATTGGTGTGGCAGTAAATGTAGATAAGAACAAGGTGATGATGGTAGGTGAGGAGAGTCTGCTGTGTGAAATCCTTTTGGATGGTAAAAATGCAACATTATCTAGTTTAAATATTTAGGTTGCATGTTGGATGAAAAGGGAACGGATGATACTGTGTGTAGTAGGAAAGTCGTGAGTGGCAGGCAGGGGGCTGATGCAATTAAATCTTGGGTTCTGTATTTGTACCAGTATTAATGTATAGTAGTATAGTAGTTAAACTATGGTGTGGAATAAGAGGTTTAAATGCAGGATTCAGTCTTTTCAGATGGATAATCTTAGGGGCGTAATACATTTGAGAAGAATAGAGCAAATAAAGAATACACGTATTAGGGAGTTGTTCTGTATGTTGTGACGAAAGAAATAAGAAGTAAATGAGGGAATAAATAAAAATGTATTAAAGTGGTTTAGTCATTTAGAAAAGATGGATGGTAGTCTATTTATTAAGAAGTTGTTTGGTGGTGAGCGTGTTGGGAAGCAACCAATTGGGAAGACCTAAGGAAATGATTGAGTCAGTTAAATAGTGAATGAAGGAAAGGAATGTAAATCGGTAGATCGACGGAGTCGCATGGCAAGGGCCCGGGTTCGATCCCTAGTCCGAATCCTAGGTAGAAATTACCTAGAGATGTTCCCCTAATAGAATAGGGCTATGCCCGTGAGGTGTGAACTTTTAATAAAAAAAAATTTAGCACAAGCGACAAGAATTTTGCATAATAGGAATAAATGGTGTGGTTTTGTGAAGGGGCATGGTCACAGGCCTGACCCAGGGGATGAACATTGACAATGACGAGATACCACTGTGGGGGTCTGTCGCGTTATTGCCAAGCTCTAGAGTGGATTTTGAATGAGACGGGCACTCATTTGAGAGTAAGGGGAGGGTATGGTGGAGGGATTCTTTTCGAATTAAGTCATTTTTTTCTATCGAGGGTATGTTGTTACCTGTGTTAATGTATAATAGTGAAACTATGGTCTGGAATAAGAGGTATAGATCTACAGTACAATGTATTCGGATGGACAATCTTAGGGAAGTGTTAGGTGTGAGAAGAATTGATAAAATGAGGAATGAACGCATTAGGGAGTTGTGGTAAAGAAAGGAGTAAATGAGAGAAGAACCAGAGTACAGTGAGACAGTCATCACAAGGAAAAGGATGAAATGATAGTCGCTTGGTTAAGCGGATGTATAGTGGTGAGTATGCTGGTTAATCGGCTGGCTGAGAGACCGAAAAAAAGTGGGTTGTGGATTGAGTCAGTAAAGGAATGCCTGGAAGAGAGGAATGCGACTTTGGAAGAGGCGAAAAGAAAGATGCATAACAGGAGTGAATGTCGGAGTTGTAAGAAGGGGGTAGGGTTTAACTGAAGATGATGCCCACATTGATGAGATGTCACAGCAGGGTCGTTGTAGTCTCGTGAAACCTTTAAGGTGGATTTTTCTGACTGCGACGAGCTCTCACTTGGGGATATAAAGGGGACGGTAAAGGGGGCTTTCTTTTCGACTTGCGTCATGTTCTTCTACTACTTTTCTGTTTCGGTGTATGCTACGCATCTCGCCCCCAATCTGGGGATAGGAGGAAGATAATATATATATATATATATATATATATATATATATATATATATATATATATATATATATATATAGATAGAAATATATGGCTCTACGCACATATACTAGAGCTGGTTGCGCCACCGAGTTGTTCCGCGGCACAGCCTATGGCGCACTATTATTTCGTAGGGCGTGTTATGCATAAAGTAACACTTTTAAAAATAAGTGGACTAAACAAAGCGCAACATTAACTTTTGCGCCTACAAGCCTTCATGGTTTAGTATAACAAAGCATTTTTTTACCCTTAAAAGTTTAGTATCTTGTCAAACTTGTATCATTTTAAAACTAGTGTAAAACTTATATATATATATATATATATATATATATATATATATATTATTATTATATATATTATTATGT
>JABUQX010110742.1:40000-42500 GCA_015478945.1 Trachelipus rathkii | reverse complement strand
TGAGTGATGAAACTTTCGTTATGTAACATGTACAAATAGTTTGAACATGTTATCATTGTGATGATTGTGGTATTTACAATAGCGATAGAAGCTACTATTTAACATTAAAAAAAATGAATGAATAAACTTAAAAGCATGAATAATATTTTCTTTCATTTAAAATTTTTTAAAAAAGGTTTTTCATAGATTTTATCTTATTTTTCAAATTAACTCCTATAATAAATAGTATGTTTGTAGTCTAATTCAACAGTTTAGTCAAATACATATAATGGCGTATTTTAACTCAAGTGATACAGTCGACTTGAGTGCTAAAATTTGGACAAAAAATTTGCTAAGTACAACAAGAAGATATAAAAGAAATTTGCCATGAATTGAAATTTTCAAAGATGTTACCTTTTAAAAAAAGATGTTCTAGGGCTTTATCATACACTACTTGAAAATAAAAAATCGAAGCAAAAACGAGTTAACTATATGTGCTATGAGTTGCCCCCATACTTGAGCATGAAAACATTAATAACTGTAATAATAATAATAAACTAATAAGAGAATATGAAAAATACCAAAGATATCCGCAGAAGAACTTTTTAAAATTAGATCCCATTTACATTACAAAGACAGAAGCAATGGTTGTGTAAAGACAAGAAACTGTATAAAAAACAGATTGAATTTGAAGGAAAAATAGGCTATGAAACACATAAACCTGCTCCAAGTTCATCAAATTCATCCATCAAAAAGACAGAGATGCGCTCATAGAGAAAATGAAAGTGTGCCACATTATGATTTAATTACTGACAATTCAAGCACTTCCATCACAAAATCTGACACCAGTTCTGATGAAAGCATATATAAATCTTCATCCAAAACAGATCAAAGATTTTCTACAGCTGTGCATACCAAATTAGTTACTGAACTACTGCTTCAACTCAAAGGCATCAAAGTTACTCAAAATTTTTTAAAAAGTGGATAGATCTGCCAACTCCTCCTCCCAATCTGTCATATTCAAACATATGATTAGATGCGCAGAAGAGCAAAATTGAAATAAACAAATATCTTGTAGAAGAAAAAGATTATTGCTTGCATTTTGATGGTAAAAGGCTGCCAGACAAGAAAAATAAAGAATAAAGAGAATATCAAGTAGTATGTCTTCAAATTCTATTAGAGAAATCAAAATGAGTAGATGAAAGTGGGATCCTGCAAAATGTATATTTAAAGGAATAGCTAGTATTCTTGATGACTTTGCTGCATGTTCTAACTGATTAAAGTGATAATTTGTGATACTGGAGCATCTGTAAACCTAACAAATTGGGTTGTAGTTAAGACAGCAGAATTGCATACATATGGATCTGAATGTCTCAGTACATAGGCTGAATAACACCATATACGGGTGGAGATCATTAAAACATGCTCTGACTTTTATATCTAGCCATGCATACCACAAGTCCACTCTGAATGAGAGTTATCGATGAAGAATTGAAAGAAGAGTTCATATAACGTATGTCCTATATGCAGAGCGCCTCTGTAGTGGACAATCCTGTATGGAGGAATGATTTCAGGTTATTTTATTTTTTATGCTGTGCATTTTTCGAAAATATGAGGAAAGTTACAAATTACCGAAAAGAAATATGGCGATCTCTACCATCTATTCGTATTGCTCGATTGATAATTTATTCTTATTGCTATTTTCTGTCACAAAATGGAGTTCACTTGAAAACCAGTAACTTTCATAACTTATGGTTGGCAGGAGGTATGGTTTTCTAACCAAAAATTTAAGAATGAAACATATAACAAACTTCTTTCAAATATTAAAGAAACTAAGTGCAGAACTGCGGAAAAATGCTTCAAAACTCACTGGTCGCAAGAAAATTCTGTTATTGATATACCGCGAACAAATATTATTGCTGAAAGTGGAATAAAACTGAGGGAAGAGGTTTGGAAAACCTGTAAAACTGATAAATATCTTAATATAAAATTTGTTTCAAAAAACAAATTCTAAATATTATCTACACTTTAATAGTATTGCACGATTTGTAACTTTTAAAAGGGAAATAAAGTCTTTCTTTAATATTTCTACTTTGTTTTTCAATCTTGAAATATAAAATCCATCATGTTTTGGAAAAATAAAAATATTAATTCTTAATTAAAACTTTTAAGTCCAACCCTGGGGAAATTCTTCAAAATTCAGAAAGATCAGCGCATCACATCAAAACGTACCATCGAATTCCACTGCAGGGTAATACAATTTTTTTTTTGTCATCACACACACACATACACACACACCTACACACACAAACACACACACACACACACATATATATATATATATATATATATATATATATATATATATATATATATATATATATATATATATATATATATATATATATATATATATATATATATATATATATATTTATATATAGGAAATAAGAACGATGTCCATTATATATATATATATATATATATATATATATATATATATATATAATTATATATATAT
>JABUQX010110742.1:30000-35000 GCA_015478945.1 Trachelipus rathkii | reverse complement strand
TGTGTATGAGCTGGAGTAGAGAGAAATGAGAGGGGGGGGGGAGAGATTGAGTTGCGATTCTGATGAGTTTTTTGTGGCATAGAGTTATGATAGATTTTGTTTGTGTGAGTACTAGAATACTTATGGTTAAATTTATTTTTGAGAAGGTCAAAGTATGTGTGGTTGTAGCATATGGTCTATTTGAGGGTGATGTTGAGAAGAATGGGACTTTCTGGGATAATCTAAACACACGGGCGGGGGTGTATAGGATATTCAGATTGATTGTGTTGGATGGTTTGAATGGTTGGATAATTGATCGAAAAAGAGATGATATAAGAAGTGCCTTTGGGGTTAAGGGAAAAAAGGAGCTGAGTGATTTCTACGAGGAGATTCTTTGCGCACAAGAGTATCCATAACTATACGAGGGTGGTGTAGGAAGAGATAGCATCAAAGTGAAAAGTATGATTCATTTTGTGTTGGTGAAGAAAGATATTGTAGTATGTGTTGGATGTTGAATCAGTAAAGGGGTTGGGATGGGAATATCAGATCATTATGTTGTTTTATGGAAAGTTAATTTAGCAGGGGCATGAATGTAGATGAAAGGAAAAAGGAAGGAAGAGGGTAGAATTAAGAGTGAGAAGTTTAAATAACATGGTTATAAGGAAAAACAAGTGAGAGCACTTGTAAATAAGTCAGTTAAATGTGAATAAGTGGCAGGACCATATTGAAGAATACTGATTAAGGGGGTTTGAGGGTTGGTGTATTTTAAATCATATCAGGCCTGGCAGGTATTGCCCAATATTGAAATTTGTCCTCGGCTGTATGGTCAATTGCATTTGGGGTAGATATATGATCTGAAACCGGGATTTATTTTTATATCTCCGGCTAATATGAATTAAGGAGAGCACACAAGATTTACGAACCACAAGTTTTAAAAAAGAAAAATGTGAATAAATAGTGTAAATGGAAACCTCTGAGCCCAGACGATGGTAGAGTTACTATCCCAAGGATTGTACCTCCCGAAGGAGGTGAGGAGAGGTGTGACTGATTGAAGATCTGCCTAGTGTTGCCCCTGTTGGTTCAACACGGAATTCTTGTTCAACGGACGATCCAGAGTGAGGTTCCCTTGAGTAGATTCTCGTAGTCGCAAAAACATACATGCTAACCATGTAGCAAAATATATATATATATATATATATATATATATATATATATATATATATATATATATATATATATATATATATATATATATATATATATATATATATATATATATATACTGTGTGTTTATGAATTGTACATTACTCCACTTTTTATTATAAGTCTTGGGAATGAAAATGTTGAGCGTTCTCTACTTTCCATTTTCTCCACTTGAAAAAATGAATTTTATAAATAAAAAACATCTTTCTTTGACTTAGTTCTTTTTTTATTTACATTTTTTATTTACTTTAGTTTTTATTTATATATTTTTTTATCTATTTATTTTTTTAAATTATCTGTAGTCACGTTTTTGTGAAGAAGATTTTTCAAGTAAAAATATACATCTCATTATTAAATACGTGCACACATACTTATATATATATATATATATATATATATATATATATATATATATATATATATATATATATATATATATATATATATATATATATATATATATACATATATATATATATATATATATATATATATATATAAATAATGCAATACAAAGTAAGCAAGGTTTATTAATAATATACAATTTTATAATTTAGAGATACGTAAATTAAAATTAAAGTAATATGACGGATAAGCCGGATATCTGGATTACATGTTGACCGGATACCATATATCCGTAAGCTTAATAGAATATAACAATGATATACGTATTGAAAATTCGAATAGGCAAGAAAATAAGTTGATTTTACTAGAAACACCCATGGGTGTTTGAAATCTCATAAATGATACACTACTAGTGTATACAATATATAAACACACGGCAAACAAAAAACACACATAAACTTACTAACCTACCCTTACACAAACACAAAAACACACACACCAAACTTCTTAATAAGTTATTGATTTTAAAAAGTCAAGAGGCGTTTCCGTTCTTTTCATTCCTAATAAATGGTGTCATTACTTTCAAGAGAGGGACTTGCTCCACTTTTCATTGGAAAATACTATATAGTTTTTTTTTCCAAGAGAAAAACCTTATTCAAAATGGGGTCTAAAGCTTTGCTCAAGGCTCCTTTTATTTAGTAGAACATCAAAGCAAGATCAGACGACAAATAATGAGTGTAAAATCAATTTCAAAGTCGGTTTATTTAAACTGGTTGTATTGAATATGCTGAAGAAGACAGATATTGATGAACTTATCGGTAATATATATATAGTGAAAATCTCTAGTACAAAGATTTAATATATAATATATATATATATATATATATATATATATATATATATATATATATATATATATATATATATATATATATATATATATATATATATATATATTTATATATATATATATATATATATATATATATATATATATATATATATATATATATATATATATATATATATTGTAAACGGCCTGTCCATCCAAGTCTCCGTTAAGTTACTTTTCATAAAATATATTAAAATAAAATATTATTTCTGTGATGAGGTCTAAATGAGAAACTAAAACTGGATTTTCTACGTACAACTTTAATAATAACTCTCACATTATAAATTGAAAACAAGCATGAAAATTACTAAATTCCTTAAAATTTTCTCCCGTCAGATAAACGTATCAAAATGTAATTGCTTTAACAGTCTTTCAGTTCATTAAAAAAACTAATACTAAATAATAATAGATGTATTTCCACACAATGGCTTTACTCAATACAGATAAACATTAACCAATTCTTTTACTAATCTACAACCTCATTGATGACACAGTGTTTAACAAGCACAGTAAATAATTCCATAAAATGACATAAAATACCAACTGGTAACTCTAACTATTAAACATTAAAATTACAAGCTCTTCCAAAATATGTACTAAACGTCAGTAAAACAATTTCCATATAAATGACACACTCCTCAGGACACGGTAAATAGTTCAATAAAACGCCATATATAAACAATTACTAATAATAAAAGAAAACCTACATTTTTCAATTTCGAACACCGACTCGGTCGGCTTAACCTATTAACTAAAAATCTATGTGCAACTTACAACTATATCACAGTAATACTTTACGTAGCAGTTATTAATGCCTTCCATCTATGATCCAAGATTACTTCTCCCGTGGCCCCACGTCCTCCGAAAGAAAAGATGCCGCACAGTACGTCCCACCAGTAACTGTAAATCCTTTCTTTTATCAACTGGAACCCTGGTCAAAACGTCCGAACGACCATCGTCCCTCCCGTCAGGCACAAGACGTTGGGATAGGCATCCCTGGATCCTTTTCTGGTTACTAACTGACTGTTTCATCGTCCCCATACTGGTGCCTGTAACGTCAATAATCAACGTTACTTATACGGAATTAACACTATACAAATCAATAAATAAATAACTGAATAAAACAAACTCACTTACCCGTCTCCACGGGATCCTTACTTCTTGATGACCTCAAACGTACCGCTTTATCCTTCTTGTCTGTCACTTACATCCTTCCATCTTCTTTCTAGTTTCTGCGGTAACAAACTATTTAAATTATTTTTAGCCTTACCTCGTCTTCCTTTTTACTCGGTTGGTTGTTCCTTTTTCCTTCCTTTGTTCTTCTTCCTTTCACTTTATTAGTCCACTTACATATCTCCCCCTTCAAGTCTGTAAAACAGACTTCAAAAGAAAATAATCAATTAAAGAAAAAAAAATCAACAACCAAAAAAAATTTTCTTTCCTCTCCATATAAAAAATAAATAAGGGTTCGTCCACACTCTACGCAAGCCACCAGTGTAAACGGCCAGACCATCCAAGTCTCCGTTAAGTTACTTTTCATAAAATATATTAAAATAATCAATGTTTCTTTTCCCTGATGAGGTCTAAATGAGAAACTAAAACTGGATTTTCTACGTACAACTTTAATAATAACTCTCACATTATAAATTGAAAACAAGCATGAAAATTACTAAATTCCTTGAAATTTTCTCCCGTCAGATAAACTTATCAAAATGTAATTGCTTTAACAGTCTTTCAATTCATTAAAAAAATCAATACTAAATAATAATAGATGTATTTCCACACAATGGCTTTACTCAATACAGATAAACATTAACCAATTCTTTTACTAATCTACAACCTCATTGATGACACAGTGTTTAACAAGCACAGTAAATAATTCCATAAAATGATATAAAATACCAACTGGTAACTAACTATTAAACATTAAAATTACAAGCTCTTCCAAAATATGTACTAAACGTCAGTAAAACAATTTCCATATAAATGACACACTCCTCAGGACACGGTAAATAGTTCAATAAAACGCCATATATAAACAATTACTAATAATAAAAGAAAACCTACATTTTTCAATTTCGAACACCGACTCGGTCGGCTTAACCTATTAACTAAAAATCTATGTGCAACTTATAACTATATCACAGTAATACTTTACGTAGCAATTATTAATGCCTTCCATCTGTGATCCAAGATTACTTCTCCCGTGGCCCCACGTCCTCCGAAAGAAAAGATGCCGCACAGTACGTCCCACCAGTAACTGTAAATCCTTTCTTTTATCAACTGGAACCCTGGTCAAAACGTCCGAACGACCATCGTCCCTCCCGTCAGGCACAAGACGTTGGGATAGGCATCCCTGGATCCTTTTCTGGTTACTAACTGACTGTTTCATCGTCCCCATACTGGTGCTAAACGTTCAATAATCAACGTTACTTATACAGAATTAACACTATAAGATAAATAATAAATAAATGAATGAAACAAACTCACTTACCCGTCTCCACGGGATCCTTACTTCTTGATGACCTCAAACGTACCGCTTTATCCTTCTTGTCTGTCACTTACATCCTTCCATCTTCTT
>JABUQX010110742.1:12500-17500 GCA_015478945.1 Trachelipus rathkii | reverse complement strand
GGAAGAAGAACAAAGGAAGGAAAAAGGAACAACCAACCGAGTAAAAGGGAAGACGAGGTAAGGCTAAGAATAATTTAAATAGTTTGTTACCGCAGAAACTAGAAAGAAGATGGAAGGATATAAGTGACAGACAAGAAGAATAAAGCGGTACGTTTGAGGTCATCAAGAATTAAGGATCCCGTGGAGACGGGTAAGTGAGTTTGTTTCATTCATTTATTTATTTATTGATCTTATAGTGTTAATTCTGTATAAGTAACGTTGATTATTGACGTTATAGGCACCAGTATGGGGACGATGAAACAGTCAGTTAGTAACCAGAAAAGGATCCAGGGATGCCTATCCCAACGTCTTGTGCCTAACGGGAGGGACGATGGTCGTTCGGACGTTTTGACCAGGGTTCCAGTTGATAAAAGAAAGGATTTACAGTTACTGGTGGGACGTACTGTGCGGCATCTTTTCTTTCGGAGGACGTGGGGCCACGGGAGAAGTAATCTTGGATCACAGATGGAAGGCATTAATAATTGCTACGTAAAGTATTACTGTGATATAGTTGTAAGTTGCACATAGATTTTTAGTTAATAGGTTAAGCCGACCGAGTCGGTGTTCGAAATTGAAAAATGTAGGTTTTCTTTTATTATTAGTAATTGTTTATATATGGCGTTTTATTGAACTATTTACCGTGTCCTGAGGAGTGTGTCATTTATATGGAAATTGTTTTACTGACGTTTAGTACATATTTTGGAAGAGCTTGTAATTTTAATGTTTAATAGTTAGTTACCAGTTGGTATTTTATATCATTTTATGGAATTATTTACTGTGCTTGTTAAACACTGTGTCATCAATGAGGTTGTAGATTAGTAAAAGAATTGGTTAATGTTTATCTGTATTGAGTAGAGCCATTGTGTGGAAATACATCTATTATTATTTAGTATTGATTTTTTTAATGAATTGAAAGACTGTTAAAGCAATTACATTTTGATACGTTTATCTGACGGGAGAAAATTTTAAGGAATTTAGTAATTTTCATGCTTGTTTTCAATTTATAATGTGAGAGTTATTATTAAAGTTGTACGTAGAAAATCCAGTTTTAGTTTCTCATTTAGACCTCATCAGGGAAAAGAAACTTTGATTATTTTAATATATTTTATGAAAAGTAACTTAACGGAGACTTGGATGATCCATTCGTTTACACTTATATAATGGGGAGTATAAAGTATAACCAACTAAATTATAAATGAAAAGTAAGTTAAAGTAGAAATTTTAAGAAATAGTCAGATTGCTTGGAACGTATCGTGAGAGGAAGAAAACATACGAAGGAGGTTAAACTTGTTAATTGGAAAGAAGAAATATATGGGAAAGGTTACAAGTTGCTATAAGTGAGGAATACGGAAGTATTAGAGTTAAGGGAAACCCCGCATCAAAGCGGTAAGTAGATAATTTAACGAGAATTTTACTTATTTATTTTGTGCACCAGAAATTTTAAAGATTGGTTTTTATAGTATAATATTTATGCATTTTAGGGGCTGAGCCAGAGCTGAGCTTGAAACTAATTGAAATTGAGATAGAGTTGACAACAGCAGCCGGATCATTGGTCGATTCGACGTCTGGAGAACGGAGCATCTTGAACGAGTCGGAGGCTGGAGCGGATTTTGACCAGTAAATTGAAAAGTGAGCAGTGTTATTGGTTCTACGTGTCACTGAGTCATGTGTTCTAGTCTCTGACGAGGCAGGAGGATCCAGGATTCGGGCGAGATTTGATATAGTAGTTCGGTTGTTGATTGAAACTAAAATTTGTAAGTTATTTTATTCTTTATGATTTATGTGGTCATTATTTAAAAGTTGCATCTTGTATGGGTGCACAGGTTAGTCAAAAGTGTTAAAGCATTGTTGGAATATTAATACGAAAGCTCGTTTAAAGCATTGTTGAATATTAATACGAAAGTCGTGAGGAGGTAGATTTATTGTATTTGGAAATTGAGTTAGTTATCGTTTTCTGCGATTTATTTATGGGTATGATAAGTGAAACTTTTCTTACTATTTTTTAGGGTTTACACGATATTTTTAAGATATATGAAAGAAGGGTTGTTAAAATAAAGAAGTTACTAATTGAAGGTTGAAATTTGTGCATTTTAAATATATTTTAGAAAATTGTTATTTCTTTTCCTCTCCATTTTATATTGCAAATTTAAAGGTGTTAATAAAGGGGCAAAGTTTATTGACTCAGAGGAGTCAATGGTAGACGGCACGGTTTCACTGGTGGCTTCCGTAGTGTGTGGAACGTCCCTTGATTATCGTTTTTTTTTATTTTTTAGAAAATTTGCAATATATGGAGTGGGAGATTGAGAAATTGAGGGAGAAGGAAAAACTTGAGAGGGAGGATATCGTACAAGAAAATGATGAGAGAATTCATAGGAAGTGGCTGCAGAGGCAGTATAATAGAAAAAAAAGAAAAGAAGATAGATTAGTTAGTTATTAGGTTGTTTGAATTTAGTTATAAGCCTTTTTTTATATTTAAGTGAGATTTCGTAAGTACTATTTTGGGGGTAAAAATTTAACTTAGTATTGGTATTTACGTTCTTTATAAGTTTGTGGGGACAAACTTAAGGGGGGAGATATATAATGGGGAGTATAAAGTATAACCAACTAAATTATAAATGAAAAGTAAGTTAAAGTAGAAATTTTAAGAAATAGTCAGATTGCTTGGAACGTATCGTGAGAGGAAGAAAACATACGAAGGAGGTTAAACTTGTTAATTGGAAAGAAGAAATATATGGGAAAGGTTACAAGTTGCTATAAGTGAGGAATACGGAAGTATTAGAGTTAAGGGAAACCCAGCATCAAAGCGGTAAGTAGATAATTTAACGAGAATTTTACTTATTTATTTTGTGCACCAGAAATTTTAAAGATTGGTTTTTATCGTATAATATTTATGCATTTTAGGGGCTGAGCCAGAGCTGAGCTTGAAACTAATTGAAATTGAGATCGAGTTGACAACAGCAGCCGGATCATTGGTCGATTCGACGTCTGGAGAACGGAGCATCTTGAACGAGTCGGAGGCTGGAGCGGATTTTGACCAGTAAATTGAAAAGTGAGCAGTGTTATTGGTTCTACGTGTCACTGAGTCATGTGTTCTAGTCTCTGACGAGGCAGGAGGATCCAGGATTCGGGCGAGAGTTGATATAGTAGTTCGGTTGTTGATTGAAACTAAAATTTGTAAGTTATTTTATTCTTTATGATTTATGTGGTCATTATTTAAAAGTTGCATCTTGTATGGGTGCACAGGTTAGTCAAAAGTGTTAAAGCATTGTTGGAATATTAATACGAAAGCTCGTGAGGAGTAGATTCTTTATTTGGAAATTGAGTTAGTTATTGTTTTCTGCGATTTATTTATGGGTATGATAAGTGAAACTTTTCTTACTATTTTTTGGGTTTACACGATATTTTTAAGATATATGAAAGAAGGATTGTTAAAATAAAGAGGTTACTAATTGAAGGTTGAAATTTGTGCATTTTAAATATATTTTAGAAAATTGTTATTTCTTTTCCTCTCCATTTTATATTGCAAATTTAAATGTGTATAATAAAGTAGTTTATTGACTCAGAGGAGTCAATGGTAGACGGCACGGTTTCAATATATATATATATATATATATATATATATATATATATATATATATATATATATATATATATATATATATATATCATATATAATTATAATATATATAATTTATATATTTATATATATATAATATATAATATATATATTATAATATATATATATATATATAATATAATAATATATTATATATACATATTATTATTATATATATATATATATATATATAATAAATAATATATATATATATATTATATATATATATTATAGATATATACATATATATATATATATACTTATATGTACTATAATATATACTATATAATAAATATATATAATATATATAATATATATCATATATTATATATATATATATATATATATATTAATTATATATATATAATATAATTATATATTAATATATATATATATATATATATATATAATATATATATATATATATATATATATAATATATATATATATATATATATATATATATATAAATATATATATATATACATATAATTAATATATATAGTATATATATAATATATTATATTATATATATATATATATTATATATATATATATATATATAACTATATTATATATATATTATAATTATATATAATATTATATATATATATATATTAATATAAATAATAATATATATATATATAATATATATTATATATATATATTATATAGTATATATATAGTAGATATATAAAAATATATAGTTTATATATATATATATATATATATAAATATATATATATCATATATATATATATATATATATATATATAATATATATATATTATATTATATATAGTATATATCTAAATTAATTTATAATATATAATATGTATATATATATATATAGTATATATATTATCCTATATATGAAATATATGACAATATATATTTATAGATAATATAATCATATAAAGACATATATATATAATATATAGTATATATAATATATTATTAATATTATTATATATATATATATTATATATGTTGTTAAATCGACGCATAAATTCTATTTATCGATATATCAATACATAAATTGTGAATATCGATTATAAATTATCAATATTTATAACTCTTTACTACAAATATATAGATGAAGGAAGAATTGTTTTCTTTGGAAAAATTGTTGAATTTTTTTTTTTATTTATGTGCTTTAAAGACTGCTCTTATGTTTCGTGGCGTGATTGCCTGAAATAAAAAAAATTTATTATTACTATATTATTATTATTATTATTATTATTATTATTATTATTATTATTATTATTATTATTATTATTATTATTATTATTATTATTATTATTATTATTATTAAATGAATATAATGATATTATTATTATTATTA
>JABUQX010110741.1:12500-20188 GCA_015478945.1 Trachelipus rathkii | reverse complement strand
AAAAATTGTTTTAAATATACGAAATATAAATAAATGATTCAAACTTCTTCCTTGAAAGGGATGCACTCGCCACCATTGCCTATCCAGAGGGCACATCCACCCGATATAATATAATCACTAAATATAAAACCATCATAACTATATATATATATATATCCCTATAAAAGTATCATCTATATTAAATTACATGACTATACTCCTATATATCAAAGGGCAACCAACTATTATACTAAATATATATATAGCTAGATATACAGTATATTTTATAATATATATTATAAACAGAGCGCTCCCCTAGACTCACAGTCCGGAATAGAGCACGATCACGCTTAAAGGCAAGCAAGAAAATAGAGGGCCCGCGCCGCAAGAGTTCGAAGACTGGGATGGAACGAGACCACGAGAACCCCAGTGAACTATTTCTCTATAAAACTCTAGCTTCGTCCTACTCAGACGTAATGAGGACATTGGTAGTGTGCCTAGATACTATTGGGAAGCTCTGGCCATCCGCGAATTAGGCCGGCCACCGCGTGCGGAATAGTCGTTAGGCCCGTGGAACCCAAGAGATCTTTCTCGATGGGTCCCACTGACTGGTCGTGGTTTTCTACAAGACCAAACGAGAGAGGAGGTAAACGTCTATACTATTATATAATATATATATATATGATATATATATCTATATATACTATATATAATAATATAATATATCTTTCTATTATCGTACAAAACCTATATCAACTATATATAATATATATATATATATTACTATATATATACGTGATATATATATATATAATATATATACTATATATATTCTGAATGGGTTTGGGAACCCTTAGCCCTTACTCTTGAGATGGTATACCAAGAGTGTTACCTCTTGGCCAACTATGAGCTAAAAGGAAACCCATCATTTTTACCTCTGAAAGCTAGCTTCCCAAGAGGAGTTAGGCGTGTCTTGGACACCCAGCCTCCGACGGGTACGCCATCAGCCTCCCCCCGCATAGGCAGACACTACGACCAAGTCCCAGGCCGGCAACACATGAGCGCCCGGTAATATTTTAATCTTACATGGTAAACTACTAGGTACTTCACACACAACCGACTCAAACTCTCCCTGTTAGCTTGCTCCAAACATACCCAAACTCAAGCGAACCACCACACACAACAGATCATACCTTCCAGCAGGTCCCCCAATACTTCTTCATATCGTAAACTCAACTGCCCGTCTCCAGCCATCCGTCCAGTTCTGAACCACCTTAACCCACTTCACGAATGATCCGGCTTACACCTCAAAGACCTCCAGTACCCACACCCCGCCTCCATAAACCCTCCATTAACGCCACACCCCACACGTACTGAGCCACTAACAAGCGTACACCCCAAATCACTCTACTCACTATATAAATCCCTCCTTTGAAAATCTATAATCTTCCCCTACAAACAACGAGGCGATGCTGACAGGCGCGTTGTCTTCGCGATCCACCTAACTCCTCCGACAGGCAGGCCATACCACGCTCCCACAACACTCGAAACACCCACCCCATGACACAACAGGCAGTCGGACCACAAAAACACAGCACCCACCCACTTCGTAACACCAACAAACACACCCCGGCAACATTCTTCAACCCTTGGACCTCACCATAGTACTGTTATATCCAAACAGCACGGTTATTGTCTCAAACCTCGGGCCAATAAATACGCCACCGTCACAACATACATCCACTCAATACTATACATTATTTGTGTAAGTTCTGTAACCCCAACTCGTACCACAAAAAACATATAACACCCTAACACTAATACTATAATATCAGAGCGTAGTTTACCGAAACATAGGGGGAAAATTTAGAACTAATAAAAAAGCCAAACCTGCCACTGACGAGAAGCCAGATATGATTATTCTATGCTGTGACCCATATAGCCAACTCAGTTTTAATGTTCCTTAAACTAAAAGTTATAACCTGTAAGTCCTCATTTCAAGTCAGGTAAATGAGTTAGGGAAAGTTTCGCCCAAGAATGAGGACCCAATATGAATGTGAATAATGAAGAAATCGTCGAATTCCCACGTCAAGATGTAGATATTATTATTGCCATTATTAATATTATTATTATATTATATACTATAATATATATATATCATATATTTTATATATTTAAGACATTATTATTATTATATATTATATTATTATTATATAATTATTATTATTCATATTATTCATCCATAATTATCTCATACATATATGTATTATCCCATTCTTATCTATTAATTATCTAGATTCATTAATTCATAGTATCACTGCAAATATATTACCAATCAAACTATCATTATCATTATCATATTATATGGGTAATGAGTTATTATATTATATTATAATATTATTATATTATTATTATTATTATTCATATATTAATTATTATTATTTATTATCATTATTATATATTACTATTATTATTTATTATTATTATATCAGTATTATTATATATATCATTATTAATTATTATATTATTATTCATTATATTATATTATATTATTATATTATATTATATTTATTATTATTATTATTAGTATTTATTATATTAACATGTATTATTTATATTTTATTATTAATTTATTATTAGTTATTTATTATTATTATTATTGATGATGATTATTATTATTATTCATTATTATATTATTGATGTATTTATTATTAATATATTATTTATTATTATTCATTATCTATTATTATATATTATTATTATTATTATTAATTATCAAAGTTGCTACAACTATGTATAACAATGAACCAGATATCGAATCTTCATTAATATTATTTTATATATAAAATATTAATTATTACAATATTAAATAAGTGTAGTTATCTATTAAATTAATTATTACACTATATATTAATCCTAAATTATATTATTATTATTATTATCTATATACTTTCAAATTATATTAAATACTTATATCACTTTATTATATCTTATTCACTTCAAATTTTCATTTATATAGTATTATTATTATTATTATTATTATTATTATTTATTATATTATTAATATTGATTATTATGATTATATTATTTAATAAATATATATATTATTATTATTATATATTAATTATATTATTCCATTACTATACCATGTAATCCCAATTATAGTATATTTATTATTATTATTATTATTATATTATTATTATTATTATATTTTATTATTATTATATTATTATTACAATTATTATATAATTTTTATCATTAATACTATTATGATTATTATTAATATCATTATAATATTATTGATTTATTTTATCTTTATTAGTATGATAATAATAATATTTTTTCATTATTATTATTTATTATTATTATTATTATTATTATTATTATATATTATTATTATTAATTATTTTAATTATATTATTATTATTATTATTATTATAATATTAATTATATATTATTATTATATATTATTTATTATTATCATTCATATCATTATCAATTATCATTATCATTTATCATTATCATTATATTATTATTATTATTATTATAATTATTATTATTATTATTATTATTATTATTATTATTATTAATTATTATTATTGATTAAATTATTATTATTATTATTATGTTATATTATTTATCTAAACTTTCTTTGTTATTATTATTCCTGTCTATTCGTATTATTACTATTTTCATAGTAAATTATTACTTATCAAAATAATTATTGTTATTAAGGCATTCATATTGTTTGTTATTAATAATATTAGGAGTATTATTATGATTCGCATTATTATTTGTATTATTATTATTGTTAATTGCTTGGTATTCGTTTCCCGTAGTAATTATTGCTCAAATATTATCACAATATTCCTAGAGTCTCTCAGATTATCATCCTATCTCTATATAAGATTGGTACCTTATCAAGCACCTTAGCAGTGTCCATATTAGAGACAAGGAAATGCCCTGTTCTATAGCCGCTCACTACTTACGTTGCCAGAGTCCATAAGCCAACCGCGTCACATCGACGGAAACATAACACTAATATTCACATCATACCCTTTGCACCTTTCTAAACTCATTTACCTACTAAAATGAAGAACTTTACAGGTAAATTTATTTAAGACAAAACGCCTTGTAATGGTACAAAGATGATATCCTCCAAATTTGTCCCCCTATTTCGTAAACCCCCTGATATATATACTATAATTATATATATATTATATTATTAGTTATATATATTATTATTACTAAAACTATACTCTATATATATATATAATATAAATATACTATATATATATTATATATAATATAAATACATAAATATATGATCTACAGCCATATATACATAATTTAATCAGTATAATTTAAAAATTAATATATTATATATACCAAATTATAATATATAATTATATTATTTATATATATATATATATAATATCTATAATAATATATAATTATATATATTTATAATATATAATATATATAATACACCTATATATATATATAAAATATAATATACATATATATACTATCAAATATAATATAAATATGATATATATATACTATATATATAATATATAATATTATTCTTAGATAACACCATGAGATTGTTAACTTCCTGCTTTATTTTGTTTTTATTAACTGTTTTTATGACTAAAGAAGCTACTACTAATCCTTTTGTTGGTAAGTTATTATTTTTATTTTTAATAATAATAATAATAATAATAAAATAATAATAATAATAATAATAATACATAATAATAATGAATAATAATAATAATAATAAAATAATAACCTCACAAAATAATATAATAATACTAAAATACAACTAGTAATATATATATAATTAAACTTGTCATTAATTCAATCTAATACTATTAATAATATTATTATTATTATTATTATTATTATTATTATTATTATTATTATTATTATTATTATTATTATTATTATTATTATTATTATTATTATTATTATCTTTTGATTGTTATATTAATTAATTATTATTATTGATTATTATTATTATTATTATCTTTTGAAGGTCATATAATTATAATATTTCCTTTAGGAATTGCATAATATTTCTTGAACTTATCACAAATAACAGGATTGAAATCATGAGCAAATTTAAGTTTTAACCCTTTCAGTCCGACTGGGGTCACTGGTGACCATATTTTTATCCAATTATTTTTTGGCTAAAATATGCATCGATTTTTACGAATTTTTTTAAAACTCATACTAAAGTGGATATTTCTTTAACGATAGAATCACTCAAAATACCAAAAAAATATCAGTGCACCACTTAACAGATGTCGTGCGAACAGATAGGTGTCGGCAGCACTCAGCCCTCCTACCTTACTCTCTCTCTACGTTCTTTGGTGATAGTGTGGGTTTGTTGGTAATAGTTACCCAACTTATTATTTAATATTTATTACTACATTATAAATAATATATTTATATTTTCCACATTGTTACATGTCGTAGATTAGAGGAGACTAAACTAAAAAAAGCCAGAATATTTCATGAATCTTTAAAAAAATAAGTCTGATCATAGCAAAATAGACCGTTTTACGTGGTTCCTCAGGTGACCCAATCAGAGACTTAGACACAGTCCATATTTCAAATGTTACGACAACAGCATTATGTATAATATACTATTAATATACTACGTTCAATATAATACAATAATATATCTCACCTATAATACCCTCACACTAATCCCTATATAATATAATAATAGTATATATATACAAACCCCATTCTATATATATAAAACTACATACTATAATACTATAAATATATACATAATATATACTATATCTTCACTATATTTTAATGTACTTTATACTATATAATATATATACTACGTTCACTACTATACTATAGTACCCATATAACTAAACAATACAGTATAATACATATGTATACTCATTGTATATAATATACTATATATACTAACATATAATATATACATATATATATATATATATATAATTATATATATATATACTAAGTATTATATACTATACTAATACAATATATATTACTATCGTATATATTATAGTTATACTATATATATCTGAAAATATAATAATAAATTATGGGTGAAGCAACTTTATGTTTGTATATATAAACATATATATATAAATATATATAATATATAATATATAATATATATATATATATATAACATATATATAATAATATATATATATATATATATATATATATATAATATATAATATAGGAAAGAATAGTGGCCGGAAACACTAGTATAAATATAGTAATTATTTATTTTTTTTTTTTTTACGGATATTCAACACCGCTACGGCAATTGCCCTATTCAAGAGAAGGAAGGGATTAATACATAATATACCAACCCTATATATATATACATATATATATAAATATATAATATATATAATTAAATATATATATATATACTATATATAATAATAACATATACTATGTATATATATATATAACCACCATCTAATATAATACCTCATATCATATTAATACTCACAACCTGACCTCGTATAATCTATACCATAATATATATATATACTACTATAGAACTATTTTTCATGATGTTCGATTCCCAAAATGTGATTACGAACCAGTCCACCCCTAGACCACTCCGCGAGCTTCAACAGGCCAGCAGACACCTCCCCGTCAAATACGTGGACTAGTTGATCCGAAGTGAAGAAAGCCTTACTTAGGAGGAAGCATAAGTAAACTGAGCCATCTGCTCTACTCAGATTTCTCCCCGGTGAGATGAATCAAAGGATGATCATCATAGTCATAATCTCGATGTACGACACAGGCACTACTTAACAAAGCAGCATGTGGTTCCTCAGCTGCATCGGGCATGTCTGATGATGAGGCAGCAAATGCAATATCTTAGAAGTCTTTGATGGGCAAGACACTGAGGAAATGACGGGACCCCCATCTCATCCTGTCCCGTTGTTTGAACACCACGATAAGTGTCGCTGGTGGGGATTCAAAGGGAACACAAATATATGGAGATCGAAAGACCATTTGCTGTACAGGGATTATAATAAGTACATGGGCGGGGTTGATATCTGCCAGATATGCTCATCGAGCTATACCGAACACTTCAATTATTTGCTAGACCTTTGCATTTGTCAATGACTGACTGTTGTACCGGAGGGTGCATGAGAGCAAAGAGAGCAGGAAAAACTTTATGCCATATGTCTATTTCAAGATCGAGGTGGCAGAAGGTTTACTAAACTCTAAGGTTAGTGGTACCCCAAGAGGAAGACCGAGCACTACCAGAGTGGAGGCCAAGAGCTGGAGCCAGGGTAAGAGCTAGGGCAGGAAGCAAGAGAAAAAAGAGAAACACGAAGACCCCAACCATATAGCACCCCCTGTCTCATCCTGTCCCTGATTGTGTTGAAACCCCACGATAGGTGTCGCTGGATGGGATTAAAGGAACACAAATATGTGGAGATCGAGAGACCATTTGCTGAACAGGAATATAATAAGGACATGGCGAAGTTTATTCTGCCAGATATGCTCATCGAGCTCCACTTATACCGGACAACTTCAATTTATTTGGGACCTTTAGAAAATGTCAATAGACGACTCGTCTACTCGGAGGGGCATGAGAGCTAAAGAGAGGCAGGGAAATTGTAGCCATTTGTCAATTTCAAGATCGAGGGCATGGCAGAAAGTTTACTGAGCTG
>JABUQX010110741.1:0-7500 GCA_015478945.1 Trachelipus rathkii | reverse complement strand
AATACAAATATGGCATGTGACCATTATGATATAGGAATGAGATGCTAGAGTAGCACTCTCAATGAGGCGTCGAGAGACTCCCTCATACGAATTGCATTTTGTGAATAAATAGCAAATTGAATTATGAGTGGAGAACATATAAGACGTATTAACGGCTTGAAAGGCTTTGAGGGAGGTGTGTAGTATAGGTATCATATTTATAGAGTTATGATACATCTGGGTAAAGGAGAGGATTACTCACCCAAGGAGTAGGGTACTTATTCACCACCTTTTTATGGAGACCAATCTATAGTAGTGTGTACGTAAATACCATATAAATGATTCATACTTACTACTCAATATATATAACCAATATACTTACAGATGAGAAAATCTACGGATATAAATCCACGTGGATGAGTGCAAAAGGAGATATTTCAAACACCTGAATAATGATGAACCTTTATATATTATTATGTAATTATATAATATATAATATATATACTATATATATTATACTTTATATAATTATTATTTAAAAGAGTGCCAAAGCACATTTAAGAGGATGGTCTATTTAATTAACAGGTAAGACGTTACAATAGCAACATGGCAGTCACGACTCTTAATATAATCTCTAAAGCAATTGATGATGACCTTATATATGGAAAGGGAACTAAAACATCAATCCAAAGCAAAACAGTATTATAATTAAGTGCCCTATTACAACCAAGGAAGAGGCAAGCTAAGATACTAATTAGCTCCCTAAGATAATGGTGAGATAGTCACTAATTAATACCCTTAATCTCTATAACTGATAGATCAAATATATTCATGGGATGTAAATTACCTAAATGATTAAAAATAACTAAAGTGAAAATCATTGATCCAAAATTTAAAAAGAGTTAGTGGACAAATGGAGATTAACGATAAATGGCCCTATATGGATGCTAATGTCCAGAAAGATGCTTATGGCAAAATACATGGAGGGACTTATAGATAAAACCTTATAAAAATTACCAATATTGGTTATATATAATATATAAATTAATTATATAACCTGATATGTCAGACTACTTTACTATTATCACTCATAATTATGGCCATATCACTTGTTTAGTGCAACTTAAACTTTAGCTGATGAATGCAAAATACTCAATAAATAAACATTGATTCAAAAGATATTGCAAAGGCTTATGCTATGCTATGACGATCAACATGAGGGTGCAAATGCACATTACTATGCCCCTATGCACTTTAGCAATAGGTCAATGTAGAAGCACTGATAGGAGCTCTCTTCACTCTATAATTATTTGACACATTACTAGTAGAATGAGGTAAGGCCGATTGATCATTGCAGTATATATAGTATACTATGTATGATATACTTTTCCATATTCCTATTGGTCCAAATTAAAACTAAAATAAACTAAACTCGGACAACTCGAATTTTGGAAGATATACCAGAGATACAAATGCAAATGGGCATTGTAGTCTCGAACCTAATGCCAAAACAAAAAAGGGGCTTTTAGATAATAGAAGTTAATTTATAAATCTACATTGCTTATACAAAATCGTTCACATCTTTTGGATAACGGAGGTCCCTAAATACTGAATCAGGAACCATTATATGTGGTTAATCAACTGAGACATGGATCGGTGATAGATTGGTGGACTGTGCACGCCGGGACTATGTTGGACCAAATTTGCATAAGGTCAGCATAATATTGCTCCTGAGGGCCTTGCTTTATCCCCATCTTATATTTCAAGCGGAGAAATTTAACGCTTAATTTTATATATGATATGCTTTGGTGCTACTAATAGATAATAATACACAATAGAAAAAGGATTTATCACGAGGGCAAAGAATCTCTTAGTTGGCCAACTAATGATAGTCAGGCGCTATCCGGGGCTTCTTAGAGCTTTCTACTGCTAACGTTAATGTAAACTTCTAAACTGGTTTGGATGAATGTCACGTACTCATACTAAGCTAACACGTGGCTTCAAACACAACTAAGAGAGTTTATAATTCACTGATGTTGAGGAGGTATGCCGGTGGCTAATCAAGTAGTGTATACAAGGCAATGAGGAGGCTGATCGCCTCGCTAAGTAAGGAGGCAGAACCGCCTACTGTGGTCTCAGGTATAAACCTTACTTTGTGGACTTTTCTAATAGTTTGCCCACATATTAAAGATATTTTTCTGAAACCAATGGGTAAACTACAGAATGACTATATAAGCACCATATTGCCTTCGAGAAATCAGTAAAGCTAAATATAAACCTATGGTCTCTAGTACACAGGCTTAAAGAATCTGATTTGAATCCTTTACTCTTACTGAGAGAAAAGGCAAAAGAAAAGTGCTTGAGACTCTGAGTAAGTATAATCTTAATATATAATCCCAGAATTCTGTAATACTGGAATGTCTATGAACTGGACGAATTAGAGGGCCCAGTTCAAGTATAATATCAGCCTCCAGAGAAATAGGTATGGGAAATAAGTTTGATGTGATAACTCATGCCGCTTTACTAGTTCCAGCGAAAGCAGGGAAGGAAACTCAGGCAGTAACACATTTTTCTATGTAATAATATCGCGAGTACTTTAAAAGCTGTGACAATAGATAACTAGGTTATAATTTATTAATATATATTATTATAGGCACAATTTCGATTAATAAGCCTTACGATATCAAACCTTCGTCTCCTGGAAGAGTCCTGAAATTGATTATGAGTAGCAGAAAGCCTGGTATGAAACCAGTGTTTAGTTTTCCAAGATTATCATCCTGACTTTGAAACATCCTTGGTGGTATCCGCAAGTGACTAATGGGGCTCACAATTATAAGTATGCCATATAACTAACACCCTAACTTATAATCATAATCCTAACTCATATATTCTAGAGAGTTATCTACGTTGGGATCTCAAATCAGTAATTATGTATTTATATTATATATATATTATTAAGTGTAATAGTGATCTCGTCTAGAACAAAATTGTTATATGAATTCTTTACTTACTCTATTATTTACTTACTCCTATATTTATTTCACTCATATGGTGCACTCTATACAATAATCCAGTATCACGGGATCTTTTGCTGTAATCTAAAATATACATAACTATTATATATATATATTATTTAAATTAATATATTATATAAATATATATTATTATTAATATAATATATATATATATATATTAAAATGATACTATTATTATTAAACATGCGTGATATACTATTATAATTTATATAATTAATAATATATTATATATACTATATATATATTATATATACCTTATACATGATGTGTTCAGAGTTAAGATATAGCTAAACATTGGAGGCGAAGGAGTGATAGTATTGATTATAGTATTAACTTATCAATCTGAGGGAAGCCAAATAGTTTATATGCGAGGGAGTGGTGTCAGCTTAAGTGCATTTGCTTTAAGGTATTACCTAATTAATTTAAGAATAAAAAAGAAGTTAAAAAGCATATTGTGGAGTAAAAGTAGGTGGATTAGAGACTTAAAATTACTATTTTAAGTCTGTAAGAAAATAAAATTTATCCTTACACGGAAAACCATTATCTCCGTCAAAGCTCGATTAATGCTGAGATTAATGGCAGTTAGAATTTAATCGGAAATGATTAAAATACATAGCTCTATTAAAAGAAGGTTTTCCAACTATACTATATTATGAAGCTTTTTTACAATTGATCGTATACTCTATTGATATACCTGTGTTATGAAGCCAAATAAAAGATAAAAAGATCAGCTACAGTTACCTAATAGTATTGCTGTACTTGATAATTTATAGAGGCTACGCAGCGGTAAGAAAGCACCTAACTCAAATCATTTTGTGACAGATTCAGTAGAATTCGCGATATTATTCACATAGGGGGACGAGAGTAATATTCATAAGGGATCATGCTCTGGGAGTATTAGGTAATTTATTATAAGCTATTACAATACATTATCCCTTGATATTTACAAAGCGGACAATAGTTGAATCAGTAGTCCAACGTTACTTTATTAAAGAACGCCATGCATAGGTAATCTTACCTCTCTTATACTAAATATCGAATAAATATTTAAATATTAATATTTTTAGATATACTTTATTCTCGTTTATTCTCATCAGATTTAGAGTTTTTAAGATGGTTCTACGTGTACAACTTCCTTCTAGAGAATGTCTAAAAAACTAAGAGGAAACGTAATGGCACATAATGGATGATAAAACGAAGGACAAAATAAAAGATAATTATCTAAGGAATAAAGGAGTATAATAACGATTATGTAAGCTAAGTTATATCTCGAACAGAAGAAGAGGTATTTAAGATAAAATTTAAGGATATAATCCGGTATTTGGATACTACGGAAGTTTTTAAAAGTCCACAATTTTCCAGACCATTTAACAAGTAATCTGATAGATTATAAAGATTATAATATATTATTTCTGCCCTGGTATCAAGACTTCTTTTTAAAATGGTGTAATAATTCCTGACAATAGCATCATGGTTTTCATTTCTTCAGTAATTCACTATTTGCAAGGTTTCAATATAATATTCCACTTACGGTACTCCAATCGATATTATAATATCTCCTAGAATAAAATATTAGCATTAACCGAGAGTAAAAGGAAAAAAATATTAAGTCAGAATTACTATATATTGTGAAATGAGTGGAGGATATAAGTCATCAGGCTCAAGGCAGCCACAAGTGTCAATAGTGACAAGTGTTTAATGGGTATTATCCAATTGCATCCGGTCAATAGAAGTATGTCATTTGGAGATTCTTGAATCACTTTTCCTTATATATCTGTTCATTATACTAACTTATCTTCTTAAAGACGTCCTTTAATCACTCACTCACGGTAATTTACTTAATCTCTGAGATAAAAAATTAACAAGTCCGTAGCTATACATTGAAAATCATAACAAATTCTGACTAAATGTATATAATCTCAAGCTAGACATAATAAAATGGGGATTTCTTTTAATAGAGAGTGCACATAACGAAAGATATGAGATTTATATATGTGAAATTAGATTAATATAAATTTGAAGGGAATATTATTCTAAAGATATTATTTTAGCTATCTACAATATAATAATATCTTATATATAGTTATATCATAGGTAAGACTTTAAAACTGAAATAATATAACTTTTAGAAACTTAATATATATATTACCATATATGAGCGGAAGGTATTTACTTTACGTTTTCCTATATTGAAAACGAATACTAACTATATATATTTTAATATATATAATTTGCCTAGTCAAAGTCAATGTAAAATTTATAATATATCAGACTCATAAATATATATATATATATTAATACTATATACCTTATATACATATATTTTTATAGCTAATGAGATAATAAATGATAATAATTACTTATTCATATTGAGATAAGAATTTTGTTCCTGACCGATCCAGGTCCTTATTTTGATTACGTAGTGGTCACTATAATGCCTATTTTAATTTGATCATTTAAATACATTAAACGTTCTTATCCTATATTATGGAATTAATAATTAAGTAACTATATGTATGTAAGGACTTGGTATAATATATATATATATACAAAACTTACTAGATGCGGTTTATATATATATATACATCACCTATAATGAAGGATTATATATAAAGTATAATAATTATTTATATAAAGATAAATATTCAAAAAAGTATGTATAACCTAAAATACAGAGAAATATACGCCATCATACGAACATACCGAAATATCTTCATATATTACTATGAGTAATATCAACCTATATGGCAGCTATTATGAGTAAACATTATATGATTTACGTAAAAACGTGTAATTGCTTATTATAAAGTATTTATGGAAATATACTTATTTTAGCCTGTTTTTTGTCAGATGTCAGCTGTGTGATAGAGGAGGTTTTTTTTTAATGTATATAATAAATATAATACTATATAAATATATAAACTTTGTGAGAGAATATAATATAACGCATTTAAAATATTTTGTTGCATGTATATCAATATAAAATGCGAGTGAGTGAGTAATTCTTGAAGTAAAGCTACATTTTAACTGATGCAATTAATATTATTGTCAGGCTATATACCAAGATATGTATGACATATACGTAATAGATGCTTTACAAGCCATTACATTCACCAGGTATGTAGTACTTATACTGTATATAATACATATTATATATAATTAATATAATATAATATACAATTATGTAAATTTATAGGGTATATTAAATATAACTTAAAATATATATTTATTGTTATTCCTATTATTAAAGAGTAGTTATTAATAAATATATTTTTTCCCTATTAATAGAGAGAGTATAAAATAAGTTATAAACTATAATATAATTATATATTTCCTATATGTTCATTTATATAATATCTTATAATATATAAAATATTATACTCATTATATATATATACTAAATAATAAAATGATTAATAATTTTATTGATCACTTCATGTATTAATATATATACGCGTGCATTATAATATATAACTAATGGCTAAATAACCAAGAAAATCTAAAACATTATTATTATAATGATGATGAGAATCAAAATTCCTCCTTTTTCCTTTACCAGACCGCGGAACTGTTCGGGTGATATCTCAACGTCTACCCATTATCAGCTTGGACTATACTTTGAATCAAAGAACGGTGCCCATTGTTATGCAAAAAGTTCATATTAGAAAGAAACAGATGCAATAGAAATTACAGCATAATGGAATATTTAAGAGACGAAACCCAGAAATAATATTTATTTTTAAATATTACACACATTAATAAACATAATACTTAGATAATAATAACATTTACAAATTAATAACAGTAGTATAAATAAAATAAAAGATAAAGAGTATAAAGGAAATTAATAAATTAAGTGCCAATATATAGAAAAGTATCACTAAGGTACAAAACTTTGTCTAAGTAAAAAAAATAAACTACCATGTCATCACATTTTCGGAATACGATAAGAAAGGGTATTCAGTAGGAACAAAATGCAGAGGGGGTATGGCCTTTGGTGGATTTTTTGCCAAAGAAATACTTTAATGGAGATTTAGTTTGGGTAATATGTTCTGAATTGTAATGTGAGTTTCTTGGAAACCCGCGCTCGGAGTGGACACAGGAAACGGTGGATAAAATATAAATATAAGGAGGTCTCAAAAGAAAATGGAGGTCAGGGCCTCAAGATCCCAAATTTTGACAAGAAAGTCAAAAATATTGAAATTATGAGGGATTATAAGTCTGTAGCATAATACTGGAGATTTTTTCTGAAAGGAAAATTGAGGTAATTTGATTCGCAGCAGATATTATGGGGGATGGTGCAAAATGTTCACCAAAGGTCTATAGGAGAGACACCTTTATGCTCAGCATGCGAATAGAAAGACTACGAGTGAAATGATTGCTTCTTTCCTATAGTAGGTGGCCATAATCACAGTGCCAACAACGGAATAATTGTCCTCGGTAGAGCACTTTGTATTATTGTATATCAACGTGTACTGACACCTAT
>JABUQX010110740.1:7500-27424 GCA_015478945.1 Trachelipus rathkii | reverse complement strand
AGAAGAACATGACGTAAAGTCGAAAAGAAAGCCCAGTCTTACGCCCCCTCTATACCTATTAGTACCTTAAATGAGAAAGCTCGTCGCAGTCCAGAAAAAATCCACCCTAGGGCCTTACACAGGACTGCGACGTACCTTCACTGTAGCATCTCGTCAATGTGGGGTCAATCCCCTGAACAAAACCAGCAACCATCCCTCCTTACACAAAACCTCGCCATTCACTTCTTATTATGCACCTTTCTTCTCGCCCTCTGCCAAACTCACATTCCTCTCCTCCAGGATTCCTTTTCCAGTGACTCAATCCACTTTTTTTCGTCTCCCAGCCGGATCGATTCCCAACACACTCCACCACTATTACACCGTTTTTACAACGACTATTCACCATCCTTTCCACTATGACCAAGCATCTCCATGTACTCTCGTTATTCTCTCATTTACTCCTTTCTCACACCACACAAAACCCCCTAAACTGTAGACTTCCTCATATTTTATCCAAAATCTTCTCACTTTCGTAACACACCCTAAAGATTTCCATCGAACACATTGTACTTTAGATCTATTACCTCTTATTCCAGGACCATAGTTTCACTACTGTACTTAACACAGGTAACAACATACCTTCATAAGACCCTATAGCGCACTCAACAATTAGTCCTTTTACATCTACCAATTTGATTAATAGCACGAGCTACCTTCCTACCGATTCACAAACTACTCTACTACCACTCTCCTATCATCCGTTCCCTTTTCATCCAACCATATATCTAAATATTTAAAACTCAGAAACTTGTTCCAGTTGCTCACCGTCCAACATAACCTCGCACCGAGGACTGTCTTCACTCACAACCATACCTTGCTCTTATCTACGTTACCTTTCAAGACCCTCCTTTTACACACCCGTGAAATCTCCCTGTTAATCATCACTCAAATTTATTGTCAGATAAACAGATAGATTACATTTCAGGACATTTAATTGTTGCCACTTTATTTCTGCTGGAAATGTTTCTCAGTTTATCGATTCCATCTATCCTCGAGAAAAAATGTAAATGCAACTGTAAAGTGTACACTTTCATTGACATAAAGAAACTTAAAACAGAACTATCTATTATTTATAACCCTAGAAGAATTTCGTTCTATGTCTGGAGCCGTAGCTTTATTCGATTTCATACACAAAATCACTTGGAAGCCACTTTAGTAAAAGTGTAAAATATTAAGAGTTCTTAATGACCGATTCCGAAAAAAAAGTCTCTGTCACTGTGATAATCATTATTTAAAAGGATTAAAAACGTCTTAGAAAAACCATGAGGCAAGAAGACTTTCCCCTTGGCATCTTTCGAGTCGAGAAAGACTTTATTATGGCCATACAAGATTTTAATAATAACGTGATTGGATAAATTTGCTCAATCAAAGATAGAAGAGCGGACTTCTTTTTAATAAAATTGTAAAGGTAAGTTACATACTTTTTTTAAAAATTATTGTAAATTTTTTTAATTTGTATTGGATTAATGCTTTACGGTCATCAATGCTCTCTTATTTGAAACACAACGCACTCACGCGCGCGCGCGCTACACACACACACACACACAGCACACACACACACACACACACTACACACACACACACACACATATATATATATATTATATATATATTATATTAAATATATATATTATATTATATTATATATATAATAATATATATATATATGATATATATATATATTCTATATCAAACATTATATATATATTACTATATAATTATATATATATAGTATACAGTGCGTATCCAGAATATTTTTTCGGGGGGGCCAAACAAAAATCGTTCTTATCACTATAGTATATATATATATGATACATCTATATCTAAATGAGATGCTAGTTACCATAATTATAGTAGTAGTAGTTCCCATACATATTACAATAGTCCTAGCCCTTCCTCAGATATGGATGCTATACCCTGAATAGTATTATACCGTATATAATATATATATATAGATATATATAACTATATATAATGCTATATACTTATAGTGGAAGGACAAAAATTTAATATGTCCTAATGAACAAATAGGATTGGACTTTACCATGATTTTACCAAAAAACTGCCTTACCTAAATGCAAATTTAATCCGCCTACTAGCAGAGGAGCGAAGTCTGAGATAACATCCCAAAGTTTATTACAAATGTTTCGATGAATTGTAGAGAGGGGCATCCAATAATGTTCTTCTCTCCAATAGATTTCTCAAGTAGGTTTCAGAAGTCTATACTATTGTTGAACTTCTTCTGACTTGAAGCCATTAAACACTGGCTCAAAATTGCCCATTATATCAACAAGATGTATGAATATTGTGGAAATGGAATGAACCAGTAAGCTTAGGCCATCATATGTGCGTTTCCTTTGGAGGCGACCTGTGCTGTGATGCCCATTCAACTTCAATTAATCCCATTCTGCTTTACTAAATCTTTAATTTAGCTTTTCGAGATCTTCCTTGTAAAATATTGCACAATCTTTTTTTTCCTTTTCATATGGCACATTACACCCGTTCGGTATGACAAATTGCAAGAAAATTTAAAACCTCTCTCCTAATGCTGATTATGAAATTCATCCAAAAATAGGTTATAAAAATGGCATCCGTGTGCTAATAAGTCTGATGAGTCGAAGTAGGATAGTGGGTTCTGTATTTTTGAATTTTAGTTCTTCTGGCACAGCAATTTCATTTACTCAGTCAGATCAGATGAGTTTACACATTCTTTCAAAATCAGCGAGAATTCTGAATTTGCATTTCTTCTCGATGTTTCAAGTTTAGTTTTAACTAATGACTTACCGAATTGTTCCTGCAGCACGAAATTATATAAAGTATTGTAATTTAACTTATGCAACTTCTATATTATTATACGTGACTATGGATGGCTAATAGAACTTTAATGTAATCTAGAGAATTCGAGGGGCCATGGCCCCCCTGTGGCCCCCCCCCCAATACGCCACTGTCTTATATATAATATGATATTCTAACTATATTAATACATGGAGCTATTATGCGCTACGTAGTTCTACCTCTATATAATATATATATAGATATATATTAAATATACATATATATATAATACTATATATTATATATATATATAAGCTATATACGTATCATATATATATATATATATACTTATATATATTATAGTATATACAATAATATAATAGTATATCTATCAGGCTTATTACTTACCTTATATTCCGATACACTCACATACAATTAACATACTATATATATATAATATATATAATCATATAGAGTATACATATACAGTAGCTACTATTAGTACTATATATATATATAATATTATATATATCTCCTATATATCTTATTATAGTTAGTATTATAACTACTATCTATACCTAATATAGTATATCATATATGTGTGTGTGTGTGTGTGTGTGAGTAAAATGCAAAAGCAACTACTATATTTTAGACGATCCGCGTCTCTGACCTATACGATCTAATAGTTATCGTCTTACTACCCCTACGCAGCATATACTATATATATATAGATATATTATATATATATATATATAAATATATATATAATCATAGTATACGATAGTATACTACTATACTAATTAATATATAATTATATATTAAATTATATCGTATTATCATTATATAGTAATAGAGACGTATACTGACGAAGAGTAAAATCTTCTCATAGAAGATAGATAGATAGAGATAGAGTAGATCAGATAGATAGATAGCATAGCAGAGACGGCGTTGCGCCTCCGAGTTGCGCCTATGCGCCTATGCGCACATATCAATTCGTAGCGCCCAAAGGCGCATAGCGCAAAACATTTTTAAAAAGGGACTAAGGCCAAAGGCGCACCAGCAATTCTTGCCGCCTATAGCCACGCCTATGAACAGGAACAAAGCATTTTCTCTATTTTTACCTTAAAAGTTAGAAACTTAAAAGCTTGCGGCAAAACTGTATCATTTAAAACCAGTGTAAAACTCATCTACTTATATATTATATTTATATATATATTATATAATATATATACGATATAATATATACTACTATATATATATATATATATACTAACTATATATAATATATGAATAGTTATATAATGACAGATCGATAGTACGTATCCTACATAATACTATAATTCACTTATACTATTATAGCTAATATAAAACTGGCTATTGCGTCACTCAAACGGCGTCGCACTGTCACCTCCCTCCGATGTCTCGAGACGGTTTGAATATTCGTAAATGAAACTTACGTTATATGTTCTATTGGTATGTTAAACTGATTAGCCGTGGAGTTTCAAGTCACTAGTTTGATTAGGGTACTCCCCCGAGAGCAAGGGTGAAATAAGCGGGTTACTCCGTTTTTGCGGCTTCCAATTCGGCGAAGATTAGGCCTAAGCGAGACTTGGCAACTTCGAACAGGTGTTCGATTGAACCAAACCAACCGACTACCGCTGTTATTATTATTATTAATATTATGTCATTTACATAATTAATAATGCCTATTTTATTATTCATATTATTATTATCTACTTATCTATTATTATTATATTATTATTTTCATTTTATGGTTTAAATTCTTTTACTTTTTATAGCTGTATTTCTTATTCGTTAGCGTTAAGCCCCTGCCCCCCTACAGCCCAGGTAGCCACCGCACCAACAGGCGTTGTGAGTCCGCGTCAGTCGGCAGTCGAGTCCGCGGAGTCCGGGAGTCAGGTAATTTGGACAAGAGGGTGGTCTAGTCGCGTCAGCTCGGTGAGGTCGGACCACATGCCGAATAGTCCGCGATAATTTGAAAAGAGGCAGTCGAGTCGGGATCGTAATTTCAAGAAGTCGCGGTATCGGAGTCGGAAGTAGTCAGGGTCAGTAACTTTCAAGATAGTAGAGTTGGAGTCAGAAAATTTTGAACTGAACCAAGTTTGAACATGGTGTTTCTGTGGTGACTTCAATGCACTTCATGCAAGTTCACTTGACTTTGCACTCTTCCACATTGCTGATATGCAATGCAAAATACTTCGAAGCTTTTTTTAACCTGCCCTTATGTTTCAATTTGAAATTATATTCAAATATAAAATAACCCTTTCAACTTAATTATACCATCTATATTAAGATGCTGACAGAAAGAAAATTACTCCTCACGCCGTACGTGAAGAAGAACAATCATTACTCTCATTGATATATGATATTCTACTAGCAGCCCGTTTATATTGAGTCCTATCTACAGGAAGTAACGCCCTATAATTCTGAAGAATCAACAACAAAAAGCTTTAATCACAGATAACACTTGCATATTGTGATCATTGTATTAAAAGGTTGCAGCAATGTTCAAGAAGAAAAGAAAACATCAACAAACATTTTCAAGAAGAAACTACAGCTATCCCCATTACAACCTTTTTTAAGTCATTTTCTGAAAGCTCAGAAGATGAGTATGAAAGCTTCTAAATATTGAAGAGCTTAGTCGAAATGCGTCGACTGCTCTTACCTCCACAGCAAGCTAGCGCTTGAACCGGCTTTTCTGCTCGCTCCAGCCCCTGTAAAAATCGGTACCTAAGAGATAAAATGATGATACCCTGACAGATCTGATATATATATATATATATATACTTATATATAATAGTATAATATATATACACTATATACTTATATATTATTACGGTTTATTCTTCAATACAGCTATAATTATAATATTTCATATATTATATTAATATAATATATTATATATATTAATACACTATGCAGTCAAAATATATAGGCCTATACTATATGACACCCAAATACTTAAATGTCCCCACACGGAACGGAAGCTCAGATCAAAAAAAAAATTTCACAGGTAGGCTATATAGATACATAAATAGACTTATTTAGGGCGAAGTAATAAAAAAAAAAAATCATATCTCAAAAACTAACAATTAGTACAGCGAAAAAGGAAACATTTTGAACCTGATAATAGTTTTAGTTAGGAAAATTAAAAAAAAAAAAATTCATATGTAATAATCTATCTGCCATATATGAGAGAATAGCCTAAAGACCTTTATCTGTACGTTACTCGTTAAAATAAATAGGATTTCTATCTTTTAATTATGTTTTGTTTTGTTTTTTTTAAACTAAAAATACTCCCAAAAATTTACCGCACATGGGCAGGAGTCGGGTCTCTCGCCTTCCGGGGAAACGGGGCAGGACTAATTCCCCCCCCTCAGGATGGGTCTCCGGAACCCCCGCTCTATTGCGTATGTGGCTGTCGCGCTTCCTCCGCCCCTCCCCTACGGCGTATGAAAAACGTCCCCCTGTGTTCCCCCGTCGCCGACCCCTACATTGCGTGTAATACCTTTACAAATAATTATATTTAAATATTACAAAAGAAACATAGGTTAAAAAAAAAAAAAAAAAAAAAATTCATTTCGACCCCAGACATCTAATTTAGTGTAACAGTAAACTCGATGCCTACTGTAAAATCTTTTTTTGGATCCGAGCTCCCGTTCCGTGTGAAGAAAGTAAACTTTGTCCATATATATATATAGTATATACATACTTATTATAATATTTATTATTATAATATATATAAATATTAATACTATATATATATAATATATATATATAATTATAATATACTATAGTATATATATATAGTACGTATATATATATACATACGTACTATATTATATATATATTTATATATATATACTATATATACTAACTATATTATATATATACTATATAACTATAAATATATGTATATATTATATATATATATATCATATAATATTTATCTTATACTATAGGTATATATATATAGTTATATATTATATATATATATATTATATATAATAATATATACTATATATATATAAAAACTTCAAAAAAATCATTTCTCTACTTGAAAAGCTCAAACATACTTTTCAAGTTCTACAGCGAGAGAGAAGCCTAACAGAACTAGCTTTAATGCTTAATGAGTGGTTCATCGAGGCCTGCCAACAATATAAACGAAGGAAAGTATCAATCATTTTGTTTTAAGATTATTAAATAAGAAATTTCTTTTCATGAAGAAAATGATATATTTAATTTTTATTTCAAATTACCTTAGGCGTAATATTACCCTCCCACTTTATGCTTCGGATGAGTCCCAATTTTTCATCCACCCCTAAAAATGACATAAATTCTCTTATTTTTATCTAATTTTGATAGGGAAAAAAAAACAAACTATAGCTTTTTTCTGACCATTAAAAACGTAGTTAAAAAAGTGTTTTTTTTTTCTCTGTAGTCATTCTTTCAGAATTTTCAGTTTTTCAAAACCTACGTTTTTGACATTGCTCCTTCAACTTTTAACCAATTTATTTCGAAATGACTTCATACTTGAAATATTACTTTGATTGTGCAATCCCGCATTGCCTACAAAATGCACCGAAACATATTTGTTTGATTTTTAAATTTCGTGCTCAGCAATGTCAAAATCAAACCCACTTCATTTGTTTTTTTTCTAAAATGAAAATTGCCTATAACTACTTCTCCATCTCATGCGATCTGGATGAAAATTCAGAGCAATATAGTCGAATATTTTTCGAAACATTTTTAATTTTTTCTTGTAGTTTATACCAAAAAATTATCTAAGAAAAAAAGATGCATCCCACCCGACTATATAGCTCCGAAAATTTGATTTTGATGGAGATAAGTAAAAAAAAAATGCAGTCTTGGATTATCTCTTCTACGCGAAGGTTGTCTTGTATACTCCAGATAGTTTTGTTATTGTTCGTGAACAAATTTTCAACAAATTTTTTTTGAAAATTTTGAAATTTTATTTTGATATACAAAACCAAATATCTAAGTAAAAAGATGCATCTTCCCGGCTATACAAGCCCTGTAAAGATTTCATGTTGATCGGAACAAGTAGAAAAAGAGATATCAATATTTTGGTTTATTCTATATTTGAATCCGGAATTTCTTGAAAAAAATGCTACTTCAGAAAAGCTGCAGTTAAGATTTTGAAGAAATTTTTAGTGGCACGTTTCTGCAATAATTCCAGAAGCTTCCACTAAACAATTTCTTAAAAAACTTAATAACTTAACTTTCTGAACTTAAGAAATTTTTTGAACTTCGAAAAATTTTCAGAAAATATACATTGATTCAAATCTAGATATTCACCCAATATTTCACTTTTCCAAAACATTTTTCTTTTTTTTTTGAAAAGTGATATTTAATTTTTTTACTTATTCCAATAAACATCAAATTTTCGGAGCTTATGTAGTCGGGTGGGATGCATCTTTTTTACAGGCAAAACTGGTTTTATCAAAGGAAAAAAATTAAAAAATTCTTTTTAAAATATTCCACTACATATAATATGAAATTTCTTTCATTTTAATGTGTGAAAAAAAAATTATCACAATTTTCCATTTTAAAAACCAAAAAAGTGAATTTATTATTGTTATTACAAAAGCACAAATTTTTAAAAAATCCAAAAACTATTTCGTGATTTGTAGGTAATGACCCATCTATGCATATTTTCAAGTTTGAAGCATTTCGAAAAAATTTTATAAGCTCCAGCCTCAAGATGTCAAAATAGCTATAGTTTGGAGAAATTGAAAATTCTGAAAGAAGACTACAGACACAGAAAAAAAAAACTCGAAAAGAACATTTAAGAGTTCAGAAAAAGCTGCAGTTTGCTTCTGATAACATCAAATCGGCGCAAAAAAATTAGAATTTATGTCCAATCTTGGGATGAAAATTGGGTCAGCCGAAACAAATATAGACCCTGCCCTTTATTGAAGTTATACTTATTATATATATATATATAATAATATATATATATATATACTATAATTATAATATATATATATATATATGATATATATATATATATATATATCTTAATAAAGAAAACGGAAAAAAATTTCTGGTTACGGCCCTAATATATATATAATAACTTTATATATATTATATATATTATATATATATATATAATAAGTAATAAATATAATTATATATATTATATAATATATATATTTAATATATAATAGTATATATGTTATTATGGTATATATATATATATACTTATTAGATATATATATATATATATATATATAATATATATTATATATATATATATATATATATATCAGATATTAAATGAATAAAAATCATCATCACACCAACCTTCGCTATCCTCCAAGACTGGTGTAAGTGCGTTAGCATGCATGGAAACCAGAAATTAGTAGAGATATGACGAAAGTCGAAACGAAAGCCCAGTCTTTCCGCCCCTTTATTACCTTTTAGTGGTGAAGCTCGCGCAGTCACAAAATTCCATCCTAGGCTCTTCAAGGGACCCTGACGGACCCTCACCATGGCATCTCGCCAATGTAGGGTTTTCCCTACCCCAGGTGGGCTAACAAACATACCCCTCACAAAACCCCCAATTCACTTCTATTTTGCACCTGCTTCTCGCCTCTGCCTAACTCACATTTCTTCCTTCCAGGCATATTACCATTTTATGACTACAAATCACTTTTTCCTTCGTCCTCCCAGCCTGTCGATTCCCAGCACACTCACCACTATACATCTGCCTTAACCAACCGACTATCATCTCCTTTCCACATTTACCAAACCATCGCAACGTACTTTTAATTGATTCTCTCATTTATTCTTCTCAATACACCATCCTCTAATAGTCATTCCTTATTTTGCCAATTCTTCTCACACCTTAAACACACCCCTAAGATTGCCATCTGAACAATGTACTTTAGATCTATTCCTTTTATTTCTGACCATATTCTCACTACTATACATCCTAAACACAGGTAACAAAATACCTCATATATTTATATAAATATATTATATATATAGATATAATAATATATATATTATATATAATATATATATATATATATATATATATATAATATACATATATATATATAAATTATATAAATATATACATATACTATATTATATATTATATATATATAGATATTATATATAGATAATATATATTATATTATATATAATATTATATTATATAATATATATTGATATACATAATATAAATATATATATTAATATATATAATATAATATATATAATACATCTAAATATAATACTATATAATATACGAGTATATAATATAGGTATAGATATATATATTATATATAAATATACACTTTTCATAGATAGTCAAATTATATCTTGATTCGATTCGTGAGTCTGATTCGAGTCGGTAATTTTCAAAAGGTGAAGTCGGGTCGGAGCGGAGTCAGTAATTTCAAAGAGGCCGGAGTCGGATCGGCAGGCGAGTCGGTAATTGTGAGCAAGAGGTGGAGTCGGAGTCGAGTCGAGTCGAAAATTTTGAACGACTCCACAACCCTGATCCCAACCCCCGCCCCACACAGCACCGACCCATATATATATAACTTATATTATATTATAATATATATATTATATATACTATATAATATTATAATAATATATATACATATATAATAATATATATATAATTCACTATATCAATAAATTTATATATATATATATAATACTATATATATATATATAACTTAATAAATATATATATATATATATATATATATATAAATATATATATATTACTATATTATATATTATATATTATAAATAAATACTAATATTTATATTATAAATATATATAATTATATATACTATATATATTATATAATATATGTGTATATATAAAATATATGTAAATACTATATATATATATTTTTTTTTCTTACCAGAGTGTCATCCCCAGTCTCGGGCAAAAGCCTAATCTAGGAGGGGTGTGCTCATTTTTTCTGAGCAAGACGGAGCCAAGAAGAGATATTAAACACACACTAGACGTCGACCAGTTGACGAACCTGGCTTTCGCCTTAGTTGGGCGATGTGCTCTAACAGCTGAGCGACCGGGATCCATTTTATGCTCTGATCCATTCCTTCTGACTTATAGCGAGCCAACTCCACCGAATGTCCATTCTTCTTGCTTAATACTTACAATAAATAACTAATCTGAAATATTGTTGGTCTATTTAACTTAACTTTTGTTATATCAAAAGAATCAAGATTAAAATTTTTGTGCTCTTCCTTATATTAAAAAGATTTAATTTTTTATTGTAGATGTACAAACTTCTAAATTTTGTAATACTATTTCTAAAAGTTCACACAGTTGAACAAATTTCTCCAGGAACTCCATCTTCCTCATCCAGCATTCAAACTCTAATCCCTGATCCGTTGAAGCTCTTGTTTCTTTGTCACTCTGTCTCTTATTCCTTTCTTCTAAATCTTTCTCTTTTCTTTTCCAACTCTCTTTTTAATGGCGTTCTTTTATACTATATTCTTGTATATATTAATAACTAGTTCCAGTAGTCGTAACTACAAATAAATAGCAAATATTGGCTCTGAAAATTTTCAGACTTCTTCCAGCGCTCGGCTGACCTCCTGGGAGAAACATGACCACAAATACATGGAGGAAGAGGAGTGAATATTGTTTACGGGTTGTTTTAATTACAAATATTAATAAATGTGTTTTTCTTCCTTATAAAAGCATGCTTTTATTATCGCACTAAAGTTTACTTTGCAAATAAATTTAGTGAACATCCACCAGCCGGCGAAAAGTCGTAGGCGCAAAGGCGCTAGGCGCATTGATGTGACCAAAAATATAGCGCATAGCGCTAAGCGCACTAGGTGTCCACCGCATAGCGCATAGCGCAGGCGCACTCAAAAAAATTATAGGCGCGCCCAGCTCTGATAGATAGATAGATATACATATATATTGATGTTGCTAGCTTGGAGTTTGAGAAGAAAATGTCTATACAAACAAACAACTGTATTCAACAACAAAGGTTGAAACGCCAGTATTGAATTTGAAAGACGTAAATAAGAACTGGCACCCCAAATTCCTAAAAAATATAATGCAATGTTAAGAAATTTGGGCTACTAAATAAATATAAAAATAGTTAATTTTAAATAATAACAAGATAAATTTATGAATATGAAAATTATGATGAAACTACGCAAGCTTAGGCAGAGTTGGAGGCCCACGGATAATCCAGAATGAGCCTACTAGGTGCAAGACTACTAGAGTGGATTTTCTAAGCCCATTCTTGCAAGGAAAAAAATTGGGTAGCGCTTCGTTACTATAAAAGGTACTGCAAAAATGATAAAATACAGTTTATGCTAACCTGGATTTTCTACAAAAGAAGCTAGCTAAAATATAAAAATATAATTATGAATTTATCACAATTTCAATCTCATGAAAACGCCGCCGTTCCGTGGCCATACATAGTTTCACCACATTTTAAAGAAATATTTGATTAATAACCTTTACTATAATTAAATCCACCTTAACACATGACTCACCGCATAAACGTGTACACGTTTAGCTTGCAATAAACTGCTGAACAGTCTTTGATAATAATAAAAAATATAAAAACAGACGGACGAAAGACGAAAAGCGTGCTGCAACAAAAGCCTTCATGCAACGAAAAACAAAAGAATACGGTAAACCGTATTCGCCGCTTATTTGAAAAATACCTTGCATTATCGCAGAATACCAGACCGCGCACGGTAACATAACCCCCTTCCAGAGGTGAGGCCGGGAAGTGTTAATCCAAGTAACCCCTTGGCCAAGACACTTTCCGGCCTCTCCTCGATCTACCTACAGCCCTCGAAGGAACTAGCGCAGAACGGAGAGGTTGTTGCGAAGCAGGTGGTATAGTTACCAACGCGGGTGAAACAGGACGAGCATCGGAAGATGCAAGCGAAGAAGAGGAAGTAGAAGATGCGGACGTCGGAACAGGAATCCTTGTGTTAGATCGTGTGCAACGACGAGCTGAAAAAGCAGAAGCTTGAGTTAGCTGGAGTGGAAGCTGGATTGCTCATCGGAATCTATGGTTAAGCCAGTGTTGAGGTTGAAGGCGGTGGTAGTGGTTCTGAAGGTAAAGGAGATAGGATAGATGCAGGTTGAGAAGATGGAGGGGATAGTGTGGGAGGCTGTGGCGAATTAGAAGGAAGAGATGGCGGAGGTGTAATAGGAGTGACCACGGAAGGTCGAGGAGAAGAAGGAAGAGGAACCGGAACAGTTCGGGGAAAGAAATCAGATTCAGGAGTGGTCAGGAGGGTTAGCCTCTAAATAAGCTGGCTTAAGACGATCGATTGACGCGACTTCTGTGCGAGAAGGACGTTGGATAGTATAAAACTCCTCTTTACTAAGTACAACCGGAAACGGTCCGACGTATTTAGGTTGGAGAGTGGCTATGAGAGTCATGTCTCACAAAAACGTGCGTACATGTAGAAAGGTCCTTCGGGATGAAGGAATGCACCTTGGATTGGCATGTAGGAGTAGGTCTCCACGACGCAGCACAGCGTCTTAAGCGAGTGAGATAGGAAAGAGGATCTGCAAGTTGTTGAAGAGTTTGAGTGTCGTGGGCATACTTCCAGTAGGCCTTTCCGCTTCAGGGTCACCAATATGATGTTGCTTGCTTGGAGGTTGAGAAGAAAATGCCAATACAAACAAACAGCTGTATTCAACAACAAAGATTGAATGGCCAGTATTGAATTTGAAAGACGTAAAAAAGAACTGGCACCCCAAATTCCTAAAAAATATAATACGATACTAAGAAATTTGGGCTACTAAATAAATACAAAAATAGTTAATTTTAAATAATAACAAGATAAATTTATGAAAATGATAATTATGATGAAGCTACGCAGCTTAGGCAGAGCTGGAGGCCTACGGAAAAACCAGAATGAGCCTACTAAGTGCAAACCTATTAGAGTGGATTTTCTAAGCTCACTCTGGCAAGGGAAAAAATTGGGCAGCAATTCGTTACTGTAAATGATATAGCAAAAATAATAAAATCCAGTTTATGCTAACCTGGATTTTCTACAAAAGAAGCTAGCTAATATATAAAAATATAATTATGAATGTATCACAATTTCACTCTCACGAAAACGCCGCCGTTCCGTGGGGCCTACATAGCTTCACCACATTTTAAAGAAATATTTGATTAATAACATTCACTATAATTAAATGCACCTTAACACATGACTCACCACATAAACTGCTGAACAGTCTTTGATAATAATAAAAAATATATAAAAACAGACGGACGAAAGACGGAAATCGTGCTGCAATAAAGGCCTTCATGCAACGAAGAACAAAAGAATACGGTAAACCGTATTCGCCGCTTAGTAGGAAGCCTGACAAGGCACAGACATGTGTTTGGCCAGGAAACTCTGTATCACATGTGAAAAATGGGTGAGGGGTTATCGTGATGGAACTGCTAATTGCTCTATACCCACAAATCCGGCAGTTTGCGTGGCATATCATAACGAAGGAGACTTAGAACCTCTAGGTAATACTTCTTGGTGATGGTTGTGCCGTGTGGCGCGTATTCGTGGTGATCCACGCCACTGGAGTCAAAAAAGACGGTCAGCATAACTTTGACATTGCTGAGGACCTGCCTTGCTTTTTTTGGTCTAGGGGATGTTGGATGCTTCCATTGTGATGAATGCAACTTGGTTTCTGGGTCGTACCAATAAACCCAGAACTTATCGCCAGTGATCACTGTGTTGAGGAAGTTGGGATCGCTGTTCACAGTCTCTGGCATGTCATGTGCGATCTCCAAACGGCGTTTCTTTTGCTCAATCGTTAGCAGCTTTGGTACGAACCGCTGAGATCCCCCTAAAGCCCAAATCCTCATTCATAATAGAATGAACTTATCCAATGATGACGCCTACCAAGTCTGCTAGTTCTCTGATCGTGATTTGACGATTCTGCATCAACAGGGTCCTCACTTGATCAATGACGATCTCGCTTCGGGAGGTTGAGGTCCTACCAGAAAGCGCTTCACTTTTCACTAATGTGCTGCACTGTTTGCAACGGTTTACCACTCCTTTATCTATATGGTTCCCATTGCTTCGTCCCCGAGGACCCCTTGAATCTTGCGGATTCTTTGCACCTGGGAATCGCCAAGCTTTACGCAAAGTTTGATGCAGTAGCGTTGTTCAAGTTTTTCCATCACTTTGTCAAAAATGAAAAACCGACGGCACTACTGTAACTCACACTTCTTCACTCATCGGCGGTTTCCTAGCAACGCAAAGTCTCTTCACCGCAAAGTCTCTTCAGGAAATTTACTTACAATAAGGTCATCGAGATAGGCCCAAGCAAAAGGAAGACCACGAAGAACCATGTCGATAAACCTCTGGAACGAATGAGCTGCGTTCCTAAGGTTAAATCGCATCCCGAGGAACTCGAAGAGACCAAAGGGAGTGATAACTGCCGTCTTTGGAATGATCTCAGGCGCCACTGTGAGAAGGTTGATAGGCCCTCACCCCAACCTTTGAAAAGGTGGTTGTTCCGTCTAGGTGAGAAGTGAAGGAATGTTTGTTTGGGACCGGATAGCATAGCGGTCTGGTGTTGTGCAGGCGTTGAGAGTCCTAAAATCACCACAGGGTCTCCGTTCACCTGAGCTGAGTTTGAGCATATGCTCTCGAAGAGCAGCTGGTCTTCTCCCTTCTCCCCTACACATGGTTCCTAAAGGAACCACAGGTGACTGTAGACCCTGTGGTGATTTTAGGGCTCTCAACGCCTGCACAACACCAGACCGCTATGCTATCCGGTCCCAAACATACAACCCTTCACTTCTCACCTAGATGGAACAACCATCTTTTCAAAGGTTGATCTGGTGAGGGCCTATCAACCTTCTCCCAGTGGCGCCTCAGATCATTCCAAAGACGACAGTTATCACTCCCTTTGGTCTCTTCGAACTCCTCGGGATGCGATTTAGCCTTAGGAACGCAGCACAGTCGTTTCAGAGGTTTATCGACACGGTTCTTCGTGGTCTTCCTTTCGCTTGGGCCTATCTCGATGACCTCCTTATTGCAAGTAAATCTCCTGAAGAGACTTTGCGAAGAAGAGACTTTGCGTTGCTAGGAAACCACCGATGAGTGAAGAAGTGTGAGTTAGTGTCGTCGGTTTTTCATATTTGACAAAGTGATGGAAAAACTTGAACAACCCTACTGCATCAGACTTTGTGTAAAGCTTGGCGATTCCCAGGTGCAAACGATCCGCAAGATTCAAGGGGTCCTTGGGGACGAAGCGATGGGTACCACACAGATAAAGGAGTGGTAAACCGTTGCAAACAGTGCAGCACATTAGTGAAAAGTGAAGCGCTTTCTGGTAGGCCCTCAACCTCCCGAAATGAGATCATTATTGATCAAGTGAGGACTCTGTTGATGCAGAATCGTCGAATCACGATCAGAGAACTAGCAGACTTGGTAGGCGTCACCATTGGATAAGTTCATTCCATTATGAATGAGGATTTGGGCTTTAGGGGAATCTCAGCGGTTCGTACCAAAGCTGCTAACGATTGAACAAAAGAAACGCCGTTTGGAGATCGCACATGACATGCCAGAGACTGTGAACAGCGATCCCAACTTCCTCAACACAGTGATCACCGGCGATGAGCTCTGGGTTTATTGGTACGACCCAGAAACCAAATTGCAGTCATCACAATGGAAGCATCCAACATCCCCGAGACAAAAAATGCAAGGCATTTCCTCACTCCTCAGCAATGTTAAAGTCATGCTGACCGTCTTATTTGACTCCAGTGGCGTGGATCACCACGAGTTCGCGACACACGGCACAACCATCACCAAGATGTATTACCTAGAGGTTCTGAGTCTCCTTCGTTATGCTGTGCCACGCAAACTGCCGGATTTGTGGGTATAGAGCAATTAGCAGTTCCATCACGATAACACACCCACCCATTCTTCCCATGTAATACAGAGTTTCCTGGCCAAACACATGTATGTGCCTTGTCAGGCTTCCTACTCTCCTGACATGGCTCCGTGTAACTTCTGGCTTTTCCCCAAGCTGAAAATGACCTTCAAAGGGATTAGATCGCATTCCAGAGAAGGCATTATAAGGAATGTGATGGACTAGCTGCGCAACATCCCAACTGAGGCGTTCTAGTGCTGCTTCCAACAGTGGCAGAATCGTTGGAAGACGTGTGTGACAGCCCAAGGGGATTACTTTGAAGGAGATTAGTGTAATTTTGTTGTATCTGGATACGAGTATTTTTTATGTACAAAGGTCGGATAACTTTTGAACACACTTCGTATATATGAATAGTGGAGCAGAAATTATGACGTTTTTGTATGCGGTATTAAATGATGACGTAATCTTTATTATTATTATTATTAGCTGCGTTTCCAGAAGCCCAACTGCAGCCCGAGCAGGCACACAGGCGCACATCCATCGTTTCCAGCGCCCGTTTGCGCACTTTTACGTCATGTAAACGTCACAGTCAGGCGCCCGTTGTTAAATCCTCGATTTCGGGAATTAGTAAACGGGCGGTCTGCGGAAGGATACTTTGTTTACAAACAAATTTCTTTACAAAACATGTTTCGGAAATGGCTTGCCAAAAGTTTTTTAATATTTTAGTTAACTTTTATATTAAGGATACTAAATATATCGTATCATTTCAAAAAATAGATACATATAAGTCTAAAAGTATTGTTTACAATTGTCAGCTGATTCGACGGGCACGCTCGGCCGTTTGTACCGTGGCCGTTTCCAGGTACTCAAATTTCCTGTTCTCTGATTGGTTAATGTAATTTTTTTCAATTCGAAGCGTTTCCGAGTCGATTTTGCACACGGGCTGCACTCGGGCTTCTGAAAACGCAGCTATTAATTTTTCGAAATATGGGGGAGGGGAGGAATTTGGGGAAATTGTCAACAATTATTCCCATAAAAGCTAACTCACTGTATATATTATTACACTATGATATAAATATACGAATCCCAGCCTCAAATGAATTAGATTTTGATAATATTTGTATAATTAGGTTAAACCAACATGTACGTACTAAGAATTTTGTGTATTTTTTCTTTCAGCGTTGAATTAAAGCTCCAACTCTCTTTAGTTTTAGGTCACTTCTGTACAGTTTTTCAATTGAAAGTTTGGACTTCCGTTTGATCTGCAGTTGTGACTTGTGAGTGGTATACTTATAAGACTGCTGACTTTGGGTACTGGTAGTGTGCTTTGTGCTTACTTACCTGTTATTTTAGGTTTTTGTGCTTTCGAACATAGAAAATATAGAGAGACAGTAATAAGAAGCCACATGGGCCTATCGAGACTGTCCCAGGCAAACGTGTAATATAGGTTCAATCGCCCAATTTTCTCATATGCAAAACCTATACCACACCCTAGGGATTGTCAATACACCAACTAGGAAGGTATAAGTAAACTGTATAACGTCTCCATCATGCAGTGGTGTGTTTTGTTTGGAATAGGGGAACTGAAATATTTTTTTTTTTTTTTTTTATTAAATTCCCATGAAGTGATACTGCCAAATCTTTTATGAACACATTTTTAATTTGTAAAACTAAAAAAAAGTTTTTTTCAATATTAGAACTTCACAGGTAGAAGAAGTTAAAATCAAATTAAAAATTAAATAATATAGGCCCTATATATATATATATATATATATATATATATATATATATATAAATATATATATATATATATATATTCTTTCTTTATATATATATATATATATATATATATATATATATATATATATATATATATATAGACAAACTGAACATTTTGTCTGACCGAAAAAATCTGTTCCTAAAATGATATATTCCAAAAATGGATATCAACTGTACATATTATAAATCCCCATGTCAATGCTTTATTTTGATGCAGAATTTTTTTCACTATTTAAGAACTTGTAGGGATAGAATTAGAGGTGTACCTGAATTCTGGTCCGGCTGGAATTTGACATTTTTTTCCGGTTCCAGCCAGGATTTTGAAAAATTCCGCCTGGAACCGGAATTACTAATGTACTTGATAATTAAAAAATTGCTGGAAGGTTATTTTACATAACCCTGCATCTTTTAACAAAATATAATGGTAGCCTTGCATAGTATTCATACACAGTGTATTACATACTAGGGATGTGTCAAAGTATTGGTATTGGCCATTTTTTTCGGGTATTGGTATTGGCTCCTAAATGGTATTGGCATTTAGCACAGGTATTGGTATTGGTATTGGTCAAAATGTGTCAATACTGTTCAGTCCTTGTAATGTGTAAAAAAAAAAAAAAAAGGGAAAAGTAACAATATGTTAATGCTCTTGAAACTTCCATTAGAGAAGTTTATAAAATATAAATAATAAGGTCTTTTTCGTACATAATATCTTTAAATAGGAAGTATTGGTATTGGTATTTGCTGAAATTCCAGTATTGGTATTGGCAGTAGCATCAATGAGAGTATTGGTATTGGTTCTGGCACATCACTATTACATACCTACAGTATTATTGAAATAAAGTTTACTCAAATATCTCAAAATATAGGATAATAAGATACTCATTAAATTCAAATTTAAAATTCAAAATTAAATATATATATATATATATATATATATATATATATATATATATATATATATATATATATATATATATATATATATATATATATATATATATATATATATATATTTATATATAGTTATATAGATAATATATATATATATATATATATATATATATATATATATATATATATATATATATATATATATATATATATATATATATACATATATATATATATATATATATATATATATATATATATATACTATATAAATACTAACTCTTGCTCTGCTCTCTTTCAGTTTTTTATTCGGCACATCCCTAATATATATATATATATATTGCAATGGAATACATAGTCCAATTTTTCAAACTGGCTCGTAAGCCAGTGAGTAGTTAAAGAAATAAATGATTCGTTTGAATATTTAGCTATCCATATATCTGTAGTAAATGATATCTGATCAGCCTTAGATAACTTCTCGAATACTGCTGATCTCAATTTACTGTATGAAGTTGGTAACAT
>JABUQX010110740.1:0-5000 GCA_015478945.1 Trachelipus rathkii | reverse complement strand
ATAATTTTCTTAGAGGTGCCAAGTACCCTTTTTCTTCTATTCACGATTTCCATTCTTAAATTTTGTTTTATTTAATAGCTGGAATATTTCTTAAATTTGTATTTATATTACTTTTCATTCAACACAATCTAAATAACTAAATCTACAGAAATTTACCAAAATAAATTACCATCTGTGTTCCAGCTAACACTGGAGTCTTTTTCTTTATCACCCATACAAAATACAATCCTCCCTTTTCCTCTCCCCGGTTCACCCCCCCCTCCAACCCAACCGACGAAGCTCTTTCGCATCTAAAAGTCATTCCTGATTACTTGGTAATGGTTATAGTTACATGTAATACTCTTAATAGTGCTTTCTCATTTTTTTTCCACTGGTAATTATTACTTTATTATTTTTTTTTTATAAATTTTATTTATTTGGTTTCTGAAAATTCTTAACAAATAAATAAAGTTTCCTACTTGTGCTGATGAAAAGAACAATTGCTGGGATTTAGCAACATTTTCCCAGAAAATTTTATGCGCACCTCCATCATCAGTAATGAGCGAGCGACTTTTCAGCACAACTGGAAACATTTTTAATGCTAAAAGAAGTAGGCTACTGCCTGAGCATGGAGAGGAGATAGCATTTCTCAATTATAATATGCCCTGTTTTATTGATTAAATATTTAAAACAGTATGATATTAATTACCCTGTATGCTTTATATTTTTTATTTTATAGTACAAACTGATGAAAACTGTAATATTAGCCGAAGCATCGAAGCTTCGGCAAAGAGACTTCGACGAAGCTTCGAAGCCCCGACAGAATTTCTGGTTGGCACACTGGTTAAATATATATATATATATATATATATATATATATATATATATTATATATATATATATATATATATATATATATATATATATATATATATATATATATATATATATATATATATATATATATATATATATATATATATATATGCTCCTTCAGTGAATTAAGGAATGCAGAAATTCATCAGAGCAAATGAGTAGGAAAGGCAGGAAGTTTACAAAGAATTTTTTTTTTTTTTTTTTTTTTGAAGCAAGAAAACTAATGATTGTAGTAGGATCATTTATGTTTTGTGCAAACACGCTTAGCACGTCTGATATTCATGATCCAAGGTTTATCAGAATTAACAAGTGATAAGGCAAACAAATAGTTTTCCATTACGATGTTAATTTTCTCCATCATTAATGGTACAAAAACAATTGTAACCGAACCATAAATTTAGAGGAGAAAAGATCTCAATTCTCAATATCGTCACTCTCATCATTTTTATCCCTTGACTGTCATTGTCTGAGGGTATCAATACTCTCTTCAGAGTTATTACGAGATTATGACAAACAAGTGTTTGCTGATTACACTGTACAACATGAAAAATTTCCTTCACATGAAAATATATGTATCTTGTATATTCTTGAGCGTGAAAGGAACAGATTTGAATGCTTTTTTTTTTTTTTTTTGCCTACCAACGTTTCAAATTGAGGTGGAATTGGCCAGAATTTAGCAACTTCACCATTTCCCATTTTCTTATTAGCAGATGTTTACTACCACGTGTTTTTGTATGTTGTTCAGTATGGTTTGGGTATTCTGAGGTGTACAAGGGTTGTAATAGAGAAAGTATATATTGTAATTATAATATATATATATATATATATATATATATATATATATGCTATATATATATATATATATATATATATATATATATATATATATATATATATGCTAACTATATATATATATTATTCTATTTTCAGGTTTATATTCGAAATTATAATATTGCTGTAACATAATAATAGGAAATAATTATTATAACAAAAAAGTATTATATGCTGTCAAGTTCTTTATAATGCCATATCAGTGTAAAAATAGCCCTAACCTATTTTGTTAAGTGTGTGGAGAACTTACCATTAAGACACAACAATGTAGCTTGTCACCATTAGTTAGAAAGGCTTATGAAATGTACTTTGGATGTAAAGTTGGGGACCAGGATAAGTCCTGGGCTCCACATGTATGCTGCAATTCATGTTCCAGGAATCTGAGAAACTGGTTAAAAGGAAAACGTAGCCACATGAAATTTGCTGTACATATGATTTGGCGAGAACCCACAAATCACGTAACGGATTGTTACTTCTGTTTGACAATGTGCAGGGGTTCTCTTCAAAATCCAAACATTGTATCCAGTATCCAAACCTACACACCGCAATGCGTCCAGTTCCTCATTCAGATGAACTTCCTGTACCTACAACTCCTGATGAGTTTACTGTTGACTCAGAGGATTAACTCTCCGATCATGACACAAGCTATTGGATCCTGACTTTGAACAATCAACATATATGACATGTTCACATCATGAAATCACACAGGAGGAGCTTAACGATCTTGTACGAGATCTAAAACTCTCACAAATAGACTCAGAATTGCTGGCTTCTAGGCTTCAAGGCTGGAATCTAATAGAGAAAGGTCTAAACACTTAGAGGCAGACAGAGACAGTTTTGCAATTATTTTGGGCAAAAAGATGGCATTGTATATTTCTGTGATGTGAATGGCCTATTGGGACATGCATTGGGACATGAGCATAAACCAGCAGAGTGGCGCCTGTTTATTGATTCCTCTAAACGTAGTCTCAAGGCAGTGCTACTCCATATAGGCAATGTTTTCCGTCTGTTCCTGTAGCATATTCTACAAATACAAAGGAAACGTACCAAGTTATGAGTTCTATACTTAACCTAATTGAGTATACACAGCATTTAAATGGCACATTTGTGGGGACCCGAAGGTCATTGGACTATTATCTTAATCATCTTACCAATCACAAAATTACATGTTGCTTCCTAAAAATCACTACATTCGGAAAAAAGTGGCCTCAAAGACATGATTTCAATCCTGGGACCAAAAACAATATCACATGATCCACTTGTGAATCCACAAGTTTGTCTTTCTTCCATCTTTGCACAAACTTGGTTTGATGAAAATATTTGTAAGCTCTTGACAAATAAGGTGTGGCATTCTTGCATCTCAGGAACAAATTCACAAATTTAAGTGAGACGCAAAGATAAAGAAGGGGTTTTAATTGCCCCAAATTAAAGCAGTCTTCCGAGATGGAGAGTTCGAAAGGAAAACTGTCAGAAGGACAAAAAGCGGCCTGGCTAGCATTTAAATCAGTGTGCTCAGGTTTCCTTGGAAATGAGAAAGCTGAAAACTATGACTATCTTGTACGTAACATGGTGGATTGCTTTCGTAATATAGGTTGCAATATGTCTTTAAAACTACACTTTATGGATCACATTTGGACTTCTTTCCCCCAACCTTAGCGCAATTAGTGATGAGATGAGCATAATTTCACCAGGACATCTCTATGTTTTGAAAAGTCTTTCAGTAGGCGATGGAATGAAAGTATGCTTGCTGAATATTGCTAGTGTTTATCAGGACACACCAACAGATGCCTACAGGAGGAAACGAAAAAAAATCATTTCAGTGTGTGCTTGCTATAATAATCAAGACACTGTTACAATTCAATGTAACCAATATGTATAAATATGAGAGTGTGTCTACAAAAAAAAAAGTGGTACTTGATGGAGTTTTTTGGTGTTCATAAATGTAACAAGCACCTTTTGTTTATACAGAATCACATATTTTCACGTAAAGGACAGAAAAAAATTCTGTCGTGTGCAGGTGTTATCATAATGATCTTCAACCTGACTAGATACAGTGATACATTTGACTAGAATAGAATTGTCATGAGATGAGAAGACATTTATTTTATCATCAGAGCTACCGTACTGGCAGAGAGATTCATTAAGTTCTTGCAACCTTAGCATAATTTGGAGAGTAACGCCATGTATTGCTGAAAGTTAGCGAACTTTAATTCTGGCCTGTATTTTCTTTAGTTCTTACTGAGCCTTAGCCGAATGATTAAAGTGTGACTCAATTGACCTATATTCTGAGAGAACTTTGTTGACTGCTGTTTGAGATGTCACAACATTTTTAATGTTGGTGGCTGACGGAGTTTGTGTTTTTCACTCAATATAGAAACAATTTTCTTTATATTGGCACCAGCATCTCTCATGACACAGTGAACATCATCTGGGGATAAGTTCCATTTCGTCAACATTCCATTAAATACGCCACTGAGATATTCACCTGTATGACGTTCAGTGAGAGGTTCAGAACACGACACAAAATTTGGCCTTTGAAATAATTGTCAACGGCATGACTACTCAGAGAAACAAAGAAACTACTGATTGAGTATCTGACCATTCGTCTAAGGAGAAAGCTAACTTGGATGAGTGTGTGATAGAGGTTATTAATTCTGAAACTTTAGTTTTAGTTTTAGTTTTTTTTTTTTTTTTGTGTATTGAAGAGACAGATACTTTCGTTAGCCGTACAAAGCCAAGAATTTCAATGTGACGAAACAGAAGATCGTCCACTACTATAATTTCTGTAAATTTACTATATCGATGCTTTATGATTTTTCGTTTCAGCGTCCCATATATTTATTTGTATTTTTATATTAGTTTCAAGAGTAATCTGCTTTATTCTTAAACTTGGAATTGGAGATCCTTTACTCATTTTCCTTTCTACAGTTTCCTTGAGTTTGTTGCTTAGATAGTTCTTAACCCAGATAACATTCTTCCTTTCCGAGAATAATTACGATTGCAAAGTGTACAGTTTGCGATGTCATGGAAAACAATATCGAAGCAATCCCAAACCACACTGGATAAGGATGCCATTGCGAAATTGCTTCAACAGTTGATTTTGAGCTAATATACTCACAAGTATGAGAGTATCAATAAATTAATATTGCTAGATTTTGATTGTGACTCAAATTACTGTCACTGCCTTGAGACGGCATTAGGCAAGTCATTCTAATAAATTTCTCACTAAAGTTGCTAAATTTTCTAACAAGTCCCATGAGAAAATATTTTCTATTCACATTCCGAGTGTCCGCGTGCGAATGCAAATAATTTAT
>JABUQX010110739.1:17500-37041 GCA_015478945.1 Trachelipus rathkii | reverse complement strand
GGTCGTAGAGTTCGAATTATGATCGGTTATAAGACCGATATAGGGTGTCTAGGATCCCAGAAGGGATCCCACCCCAAACATTAAATATTGATGTAGAAAGCTGAACTTAGTATACAACCTTTTAGGTTGTATCTTAGGTGTATACGGGGTAAAATGACCAATTTTACCAAATTTGTGGGACCAGCCCCCAAATCTGAAATATTGACATAGAATGATGAAACTCGGTATACAACCTTCTGAGGATGTATCTTAGATGCCCCTGGTTGTAAAATGACTGTGGGTGCTCCAGACGGGGTACTCCACCCCAAAAAAATATGGAAATTTGACATAGAACACGAAAACTTGATATACAGCCTTTTATGTTGTGATCTTAGGTGTGTGTATAACGGGGTTAAAAATGACCAAATTTTTACAAATTGTGGCGACCAGCCCCCAAATCTGAAATATTGACATAGAATGAGAAAATTCGGTATACAACCTTCTGAGGATGTATCTTAGATGCTCCCCTGGTTGTAAATTGACTGTGGGTGCCCCATGACGGGTACTCACCCAAATAATCTGAAATATTGACATAGAACAACGAAACTTGATATACAGCCTTTTTAGGTTGTATCTTAGGTGTATACGGGGTAAAATGACCGATTTGACCAAATTCGGGGACCAGCCCCACCAAATCTGAAATATGACCTAGAGTGATGAAAACTCGGTATACAACCTTTCTGAGGATGTATCTTAGATGACCCTGGGTGTAAAATGACTGTGGGTGCCCAGACGGGTACTCACCCCAAAATCTGAAATATTGACATAGAACAACGAAACTTGATATATAGCCTTTTTAGGTTGTATCTTTGATGATACGCGGTAAAATGACCGATTTGACAAAATTGGGTCACCAGCCCCACAAAAATGAAATTATTGACATAGAATGATGAACTCGTATACAACCTTCTGAAGGATGTATCTTAGATGACCCTGGGTGTAAAATGACTGTGGGTGCCCCAGACGGGGTACTCACCCCAAAAAATCTGAAATATTGACATAGAACGACGAAACTTTGATATACAGCCTTTTTTAGGTTGTATCTTAGATGTATGCCGGGGTAAAATGACCGATTTGACAAAATTCACCAGCCCCAAAAAACTGAAATATTGACATAGAATGATGAAACTCGCGTATACAACCTTCTGAGGATGTAACTCTTAGATGCCCCTGGTTGTAAAATAATGACTGTGGGTGCCCCAGACGGGGTACTCACCCCAAAATCTGGAAATATTGACATAGAACAACGAACTTGATATACAGCCTTTTTAGGTTGTATCTTAGATGTATCCGGGGTAAAATGACCGATTTGACCAAATTCGGGGACCAGCCCCACAAAACTGAAATATTGACATAGACGATGAAACTCGGTATACACATACCATATAAGCTACTCACATCATATACCCCATATAAGGTACTCACATCATATATGTGTTAAATAGCCGTACACAGCCTAAAGGGGGTCTCTGGGACCCCAAACTTGCAAATATTGACCGTAGAACGATTGAAACCCGGATATACCCTTCATATCTATACCCATATCATATATGGGTTAAATATCCGTCACTAACCAAAGGGGGTCACCCAGCCACAAAACTGAAATAATTGCTTAGAACAACGAAACTGGTATACATCTTTCTTATGAAGTATCCATATATACAGAAACAAAAAAAATAAAACAAAAAAAATTAAAAAAAAAAAATAAAAAAATTAAAAAAATTTTTTTTTTTAAATTAAAAATTTTTTAAAAAATTTAAAATTTTTTTAAAAAAATGAAAATAAAATTAAAAATTTTAAAAAATTTAAAAAAAATAAGAAACAAATTTTCACAACTAAACAGATTTCATTCCTTTTCTGTTTATATTTAACCAATTTTACGTTTTTTATATAAATCAAACAACCCTCTAGAGCCTCTGGAGCCTCTGGAGCCCTCTTGAGCCTCCTCCCCTCCCTTCCTCACCCTCATTCCACCTCACGCCCCCCTCCCCATCTATATCTAGTGATTCACTGCTCATATTCTGTATTAAATAAGACAAAACTTTTAGTTTATTTAGTGTTTTAGACACTTTAAACAGTTTGTTTTACTAATTTTTTCCGTTTATGATATTTACATCTTTAAATATCTCCATATTTACCTTTAAAACTGTAAATCAGTAAATCATACCCACACCCCCTCCCCCCCCCCATCCTATCGCAAATCCAGAATTTATACATAGCATAGTAATATTATCAAAAATTTCATCATAACCTTGGTCTAATTATTCATTACTGATCAAAATATATGCTAAACTCAACAATAATCCATACTTAACAACAATAAAGTAAACTAACATTGAGTGCAGAACGAAACCTACTCACTTTTCTAACATATCACTGATATTTTTACATTAACATATTTATATGACCAAATTTGAATTATAGGGCTTGTCTAAATACATACTGACATGAATATATGCTAACGTAACAAAGTTTTCCATCAATAAAGCAAACATAGGATCAACTGAACTACGAATATAACGTACATTCACAAACTTAACACATCTTAAACATGAATTAACAGTTAACATTTAACAAATTTCCTTACTTAACAACAGTAAGTAAACTAACATTGAGAGCAGAACGTAACCACTTACACTTTTTTTCTAAACATATCACTGGTGTTTTTCATTAAACATTAGTACCATTTAACAAAAAAATTATCACAACCTTGTGTAAGTATCTTACTGATCAATGAATATTGCTAAACGTAACAAAGTTTTCATATTAATAAAGCAAACATAGGATCATATGAACTATGAATATAATACACTCACAATCCTAACACATCTTATACACGATAAGCAGTCAACATTAACAAAGTTCAATACTTAAAAACTGTGACATAACTAACATTTGTATACAATACGTAACTTATTCCCACTTTTCCCAAGCATAACTCTAACATATCATTATTATTTTTTCACAAACATAGTAACATTTAACAAAAAATTTATCACAATCTGTGTTAATTATCATTACTGACCAACGAAATACGCTAAACGAGCAACAGATTTCACATCCAATAAAGCTAACTATCATAACCTGATGTAAACAATATAATGTATAACATCAAAATCGAACATACCCTATGCCTGAATAAATCACTAACATTAGCAAAGCCTCCATACTAAAAACAGAAGTAACTAACATAGCATAACAAAAACGTAACCTATTCATTACGTTTTCAAACATATCTCTAACATATCATTACTATTTTCGTATTAACACTGTTAATATTTTGCATTCACGTACCTAATTTCATACTGATCAAACGAATATATGCCAAACGTAACAAAGTTTTTGGCTTAACAAAGCTAGCATATCATAGTCCGAACCAAGAATATAACATACACGAAAAAACCTAACATCCAAACACGAATAAGCAAGCTAACATTCAACAAAGTTCAATTACTTAACAACAGTAAGTAACTAGCATTACATGCAAAACGTGGCTACACTTTTTTCTTTTGTTCATTTATTTTTAACTTTATTTCTTTAAAACTTTTGTTGAAAAACTTTGCCAGATTTAAAATTTATTTCTTTAAAACATTTTAGTTTTTTTTTTTTTTTTTTTTTTTATAACTTTTTAATTTTTAGAACTTTATGTCTTTAAAACTTTTTTTTTACTAAAATTTTTATTCTTTTTTATGTTTATAACGTAAAAAAATTGTGTTTTACATACCCTAACGGTAAATTCACTGAATCAGTAAATAAAACCACCCCTACCTCCCCCACCCTACCCGTCCCACCCTGATCTATTAGGGTATTGATCTATTGATCTGTTGACTCCATTTCATATTTCGAGTATCATTTGGATAAAACATAGCATAAAAATATGTTCTTTTTTATACTAACCTCGAATATATGCTGACATAAAACAAAGTTTCACACCAATAAAGCTAACATAACATATACCTGATGTAAGGATATAATGTATAACATCAAACCCTAACATACCTTAAACATGATTAAACAACTAATCATTAACAAAGTTCAATACTAACAACAGTAAATGTAACTAGCAAAACATATAGAACGTAGCCTTTCACATCTTCTTTTTTCTTTTTGTTTTCTTTAAAAAATTTTTATTTTATTTTAACTTTATTTTCTTAAGAACAATTGTAAAAAAAAAACTTATTTATTTATTTCAAATATTCACATATCTTTAAAAATCTTAAAGCATTTTTTTTCTTTTTTTTTTTAACTTTTTATTTTTAAACTTTATTTTTTTTAAATTTTTTGTTTTTAATAAAAATTTTATATTTTATTTTATAAGGATAAAATGAATTTGAACTTTTACATAAACTAAAAACAGTAAAACAGTGTAAACTAACAAAGTTTCACATCAATTAAAGCTACAGAACATAACCTGATGCAAGAATATAATGTATAACATCAAAACCTAACGAAAATATTCATACTTGGCATTCAGGAAAGTAACTGACGTAGCTTACAGCCCGTACATATCACACTTTTTTTTTCAAACAGATCTCTAACACATATCACTATTATTTTACATTAACATAGTAACATTTAACAAAAATTTTTAATCACAACATACTTCGGCAACAAAATATGCTGACGTTCCAAGTTTTTCACATCAATAAAGCTACATATCATGATCCTGAAACTAGGAATATAATGTACAATGACAAAACCAAACATACCTTATGATCGAATAAATTACTAACATTTACAAAGTTTCATACTTAACAACACCTAAAGTAACTAACAATGGGCATACAGAAACGACATGTACGAAGCTATGTGGTTCCTGTTTTCCCACTAGAGTTATCAAATACAAGTCGAGAAATGTTCAAACTCCTCCCACTGTTTCGAAAATATTACGCATACCTGATGATTCTCAAACTCCTCCCACTTTTCGAAACTTTACGCAATACCTATGATTCTTGTTTGGTTTCGTACCTTAACATATTAACGTTAATCTTACACTAACATAGTAACATTTAGCAAAAATTGATCACAACATTGGTAATCATCATACAGATCAGCGAAAGTGTGCTACATAATAAAGTTTCCACATTAATAAAGCTAACATAGCATCAACTGAACTAGAAAATTAATGCCGAAAGAACAAACATACAACATCTTAAAGCAGTAAATAAACTGTTGAACATTAACAAAGATTCCACCACTTAACACCAATAAAGGCAACTAACATGGTATGGCCAAACGTAACCTAGTGTCTTACTTTTTCAAAAGCATAAACTCTAACATATTAACGTTAATCTATACACTAACATAGTAACATTTAGCAAAATTAATCCACAAACATGGTTAATTATCATACGATCAGCGAAATGTATCTAAACATAATAAAGTTTCTTTACATTATAAAGCTAACATGGCGTAACGATGAACTAAGAAAATAATGCACAAAGACAAACCTAGCACATCTTAAACTATGAATAAACGTTAACATTAACAAAGTTCAATACTTAACACCAGTAAAAGCAACTAACATGGTATGCAAAACGCTAACTTATTCTTACTTTTTTCAAGCATAACTCTACATATTAACGTTAATCTTACACTAACACATTAATATTAACTAAAAATTCTCACAACATTGGTTATTATCCATACAGAGCTTGCGAAAGTGTTCTTACTGATCAACAAATATACTCTCAATAAAGCTAACATAGCGCAACATGAACTAAGAAAATACACAAAGACAAAACCTACACAACTTACACACAAATAAACTGTTAACATTAAACAAAGTTCCACACTCAAAAACCAGTAAGGCAACTAACATGGTATGCCAAACGTAACCTAATCTTACTTTTTCAAACAAAACTCTAACATATTAACGTTATTCTTACACCGACACAGTAACATTTAACTAATTTCTCACAACATTGGTTAATTTTCATACTGATCAACGAATATACTCTCATAACAATGTCTTTCACATTAATAAAAGCTAACATAGCACTGTCATTATGCGAACTAGGAAAATAAGTGCCAACGACAAAACCTAAACACATTCTTACGCCCTTAATAAATTTAACATTTAACAAAGTTCCACACTTAATATCAGTAAAGTAACTAACTTTACATTTACAAAAACGTAACCTGTTCATACTTTTTCCAAGCAATATCTGTAACATATTAACGGTAATCTTACATTGACACAGTACATTTATCAAAAAAAATGTGTCAAAACCCATACCTAAACCATCATAATTTAACCTAACGAGTAAAACGAATTAAGTAAAGTTTTATAGACTTATCTTCTTTTTAAGACTCCGCCTCCTTTCAGAAAATTCCAACTCTAAACATGAAAAATGATTTTACGCTTTAACTATTTCCATAAAGTGATGCAATACTTATTTATATTTGACCCTCTGACCAGGAATACAAGCAAATGTAGCAGTCGCCAATTCGGTTTTACGATTAATATAAAGACACATCGTTGGGAAATACGAACTCCTCATGAGATATCAAACAACAAGCGTAGAGATGCAGCGAGATGTCGTCGTATCAACACAGCGAAAAACTATCCCTACTGAAGAAAAAAGTGTATAAACAACCCTTAAAGGTAATGAGAGGTCTTTCATTTCAACCAATCAAGAAGAAAGTAAAACAAGAATACGACGTACGAATGAACCATATCAGTTAAAAGGGTATATATTCTCGTCGACACAACAACAACAACAAACAACAATAACATAGTACAAGAATAAGTTCTTTATTACTGACAACAAATATATTGCTAACGTAACATTGTTTTCACATAATAAAGCTTACCATAGCATCATCAGAGCTAAGAAAATAATGATACAACGACGAATCTAAACACAACTTAAGCACGAAATAAAACTGCTTAACATTAAACAAAGTTCCACACTTAAACCTGCTAAAGTAACTGACATTGCATACAAAACGTAACCTATTCATACTTTTACCAAACATATCTCCACCATATAACTTTAATTTTACATTGACACAGTAATATTAACAAAAATTTATCATAACCTTGTTAATTATCATACAGAGCAGTTAAAGTATGCTAACGTAACAAAAGTTTCCACATTTAATAAAAGCTAACAGTAACATAACCTTGAAAAAAAAACTAAAAAGGGGGGAATATAATGTTACCAATGACAAACCCAACACACCATAATATGCAAGAATAAACCACTAACATTACAAACTTTCGCATTGACAACAGTAAAGTACATAACACTTCGTCAAAACGTATCCCCTATTCAGGACTTTCAAGATATCTCTGACATATCAATGTTAATTTTACATTAACATCGCTAATATTTAACAAAAGTTTACGCATAAACCTGTCTAATCATCATACTGACAAGAATATAATGCTGATGTAACAAATGTTTTACATCAAACTTCGAAACATTTAACAAAAATTTATCATAACTTCGTCTAAATATCATAATCCAGCGAATAATTCGCAAACATACAAAGTTTTTAACCAAACATAACAAAAATAACAAAAATTTTATCCTAACATAACAAAAATAAGTGTTCTTTGAGTAAAATATCCCAGTAAAACGTAATAATTTACTGATTTTTTAAAGCAAAAATCAGTAAATCAGTAATCAAACCACCATTCCCTACAGTCCCCTACCCGTCCCATCCGCCGTGATTCTATTAGCTATTGATCAAGTTCATATCATGATCATTTTGGACAAACATACATAAAAATATGTTCTTTAAATACTAACCTACGAATATATGTTAACCAACAAAGTTTTAGCCTCAATAAAGCTAACAAATCATAACGGCGACTAGGAATATAATGTAACAAATGCAAACCTAACATAACTAGCGTATGAATAATCAGCTAAAATCCTGAAAATTCCCTACTTATCAACAGCTAACAGATCATACAATACACGATATGTTCCCACTTTTCGCACATATCAGCAACAGGTTAACATACTAATATCTAACAAAACCTAACAAAGTGACCAATCATCAAGAAAAGCCACCATCTGAAACTATGAATGTGACCACTATCTTCATAAAGTGTCACTCGTTTTGCAGATAACACATTTTGAACGTGAATAAACGTAGGACATTAGCAAAAGTCTAGGGCAAACCTAAAACATTATTCAAAACAAAACTTAACCTAGTCACGTTTCTACACATCATCGGCAATTAACACAGTTATATCTACAAAAAAACTCATCATTTCTCTAAAAAATCAGTGGTTATTTCCACATTGTAATAGTAATATTTAACATAACGTACTTAACTTACGAATAAACAGTTTTCATACCAAGAGTATCTAAAGCAACACATTACCTACCGAGAGAAAACCCAGGGGGTGCGCCCCTTGAAAGGGTGTGAATTCCTGCGAGCGTGGGATCACCCGAAGGGGTCGTAAAAGCGGGCTCTTTACCCCTCCGAAGGAGGGGTTAAGGCCTCAGCCCTTTCGGGCTGAGGCCCCAAAGCCCGTTACACCCCTTCGGCTTGGTTGATCCCCCCCTCGCACGTTTTCACACCCTTTTTCAAGGGGGCGCATCCCCCTGGGTTTTCTCTCGGAAGGTAATGTTGTTGCTTTAGATACTCTTGTTTAAATGAAAACTGTTATTTCGTAACGTTAAAGTAACGTTATGTTTAATTATTACTATTTACAAATGTTCGAAAATAACAATGATTTGTAAGAAATGGGATTGAGTTTTTGTAAGATATTACTGTTAGTTAATGACGATGATGTGTTAGAAACTGAACCTAGGTTAAGTTTTTTGTGAATTTGAAGTAATTTTAGGTTTGCCCTAGACTTTTGCTAATGTCTACTTTATTCACAGTTTCAAATGAGTTTACTAACTCAAACGAAGTGGCACACTTGATTGAAGTAGAGTCTTGTCAATTATAGTTCAAGATGTGGGCTCTTTGATAGATATGGTCACTTTGTTAAGGGATTTTGTTTACGATAATACGGATTTACCTGTTGCTAAATATGCTCGAAAAGCTAGGGAACATATCGAAGTATTGTATGATCTGTAGCTAGTTACTTGATAGTAGGGATGTTAGACAAATGATTATTCAATACGCTAGGTATATGTAGGATTTCTGCATTTTGTTACATTTATTCTTTAGTCGCGGTTCATGAATTGTTAGCTTTATTTGATGCTAAAACATTTGTTGGTTAAGCATATATTCGTTAGATAGTTAGTATATTAAAGAAACATATTTTTATTTTATGTTTGTCCAAAATGATACTGAAAATATGGACTTGAATCAATAGCCGAATAAAAGATCACAGGCGGATGGGGACGGGCTTCTGAGGCGCGACTGGCAGGGTATGGCGTGGTCTTGAAATTTTACTGATTACTGATTTATTGCTTTAAAATCGGTAAATTATTACGTTTTACTCGGATTATTTTTACTCAAAGAAACTTATTTTTATGTTATGTTTATGCGAATAAAATTTCGTTATTTTTTTGTATGTTTGGCTATTAAAACCTTTTGTTAGTTTTGCGGATTATTCGCTGTCGGATTATGATATTTTAGACGAGTTATGATGATATGATTTTTTGTTAAATGTTACGAACTTGATGTACAAAATTTATTACACCAGCATTATATTACTTAATAGTCACAGATCATGATGCCATCATTAGACAGGATTATGCTAACTTAATTGATAAATATTACGAAGATATAATGAAATAATATAAACATGAAATAGATACAGAAGAATAGGTGCCTTATAAGGATTAGAATGAATACGGGTACAGTTTTGCACGATAGTACTAATGTCCCTCAAGCAGCTTTTGTTAGAGTGTTAATGTTATGTGGTTTATTCCAATGGTTTGGTGCGATTCGGATTTTCTTGTACATTATATTCTTTAGTCCGGTTTATGTTATGTTAGCTTTATTAATGTGGGAAAACTTTGTACGTTAGCATACTTTCACTGCTCTGTATGATTAAATTAAACAAGGTGATATTATAAATTCTTTGCTAAATATTACTTGTAGTCCAATGTTAAAATTAACGCCGTTAATATGTTGAGATATGTTTGGGTAAAACGTATGAATATGTTTTACGTTTTTGTATTGCCAATGTCAGTTACTTACGGTGTTAAGTGTGGAAAAACCTTTGTTAATGTTAACAGTTTTATTTGAAGCGTGCTTAAGTTGTTGTTAGTTAGATTCGTCGTTTGTACATTTATTTGTCTTAGCTTCTGATGATGCTATGGTATAGCTTATAACTGTGGGAACAATGTTACGTTAGCATATATTCATTGGTTAGTAATCCAAAGAATTTATCTATTGTACTGATTTCATTGTTGTTGTTTGTTGTTGTTGTTGTCCGAACGAGAATATATACCCTTTTGAACTGATATGGTTCATTCGTACGTCGTATTCTGTTTACTTTCTTCTTGATTGGTGAAAGAAAGAATCTCATTACATTTAAGGATTGTTTATACACTATTTTTCTTCAGTAGGATAGTTTTTCGCTGTGTTGATACGACGACATCTCCCTGACCACTGCTACGCTTGTTGTTGATATCTGTCATGAGGAGTTTCGTTAATTCCCAACGATGTGTTCATTTATATTAATGTAAAACCGAATGGCGCACTGCTACATTGTTTGTTTCCTGCTCAGAGGGTCAAATGATAAAAGTATGGCAGCACCTTTATGCCAAATAGTTAAGCGTTAAAATCATTTTCATGTTTAGAAATTGGTATTTCTGAAAAGGAGGACTGTGAGTCTCAAAAAGAGATAAGTCTTAAAAACTTTACTTTATGGTCGTATTTACTCGTTAGGTATTATGATGTTAGTTATGAGTTCCTATGACACAGTTTTTGATAAATGTTTACTCTCACTGTTTGCAATGTAATAGATTAACGTAATATGCTAGAGATATGCTTGCGAAAAAGTTATGAACAGGACGTTTGTATGTAAAGTTAGTTTACTGATATTAAGTGTGGAACTTGTTAATGTAACAGTTTATTAGGCGTAAGGATCGTGTTAGGTGTCGTTGCCACGATTTATTTTCCCTATTCATATGATGCTATGTTAGCTTTATTAATGTGAAGACATTGTTATGTTAGAGTATATTCGCTGATCAGTATAATTAACCAATGTTTGTGAGAAATTTAGTTTTAAATGTTTACTGTTTCAGTTGTTGAAGGAATAACGTAATATGTTAAGAGTTATGCTTGAAAAAGTAAAACTAGGTTACGTTTTGCATACCATGTTAGTGGCTTTACTGGTGTGAGTGGTAGACTTTGTTAATGTTAAACAGTTTATTTGTGTGTAAGTTGTAGGTTTGTCTTTGTGCATTATTTCTTATATTTCATGTTACGCTATGGTAGGCTTTATTTGATGTGGGAAAAACTTTTTTTCGTTAGCACACCTTTCGCAGCTCTGATGATAATTAACGCAATGTTGTGAGAAAAATTTTAGTTAAATTGTCACTGTGTTGTGTAAGATTAACTTAATATGTTAGAGTTATGCTTGAAAAAAAGTAAGAATAAGTTACGTTTTGCATTACCATGTAGTTGCTTTACTTGGTAGTTAATTATGGCAACTTTGTTTAATGTTAAACAGTTTATTCCTGCTTAAGATGTGCTAGGTTTGTCTTTGTACATTATTTTCTAGTTCATGTTAATGCTATGTTAGCTTTATAATGTGAAAACTTTGTTAGTTAGCATATATTCCTTGATCTGTATGATAATTAACAATGTTGTGATCAAATGTTTGCTAATGTTTACTATGTTAGTGCTAGATTACGTTAATATGTTAGAGTATGCCTTGAAAAAAGTAAGATTAGTTTACGTTTTCATACCATGTTAGTTTGCTTTATTGGTGTTAAGTGGTGTGAAACTTTGTTAATGGTAACAGTTTATTCCTGCTTAAGATTGTTATGTTTTCTATTGGGCATTCTTAGTTCAGGTGATGCTATCTATGTTAGCTTTATTAATGTGGAAAACTTTATTATGTTAGCACACTTTCGCTGATCTGTATGATGATTAACCAATGTTGTGATCAATTTTTGCTAAATGTTACTATGTTAGTGTAAGATTAACGTTAATATGTTAGAGGTACGAAACCAAACAAGAATCATAGGTATTGCGTAATGTTTCGAAAACGAACAAAACAAGAATCATAGGTATTGCGTAATATTTCGAAAAAGTGGGAGGAGTTTGAACAATTTTTCTCGACTGTATTTATTTAACTTTAGTGAAACAGGAACCACACAGCCTTCGTATACATGTTCGCTTCTGTATTGCATTTGTTAGTTAACTTTAGTGTTTGTTAAGTATGAAACTTTGTTAATGTTAGTCATTTATTCGTGCATAAGGTATGTTAGGTTTTGTCATTGTGCGTTAAATTCCAGTTGCAGATATGATATGTTAGCTTTATTGATGGGAAAAACTTTGGTACGTCAGGCATATTCATTTGTTGGCGAGATGTTGTGATAAAGGTTGGATGCTGGCTGAATGGTGGCTTGATTTATAGTGATATGTTAGAGATCTGTTGAAAAAAAAAGTGGTTGAATATGCGTACGGCTGTAAGCAACGTCAGTTACTTTCCTGATGCCAAGTATGATATTTTGTTAGGTTTGATGTTATACATTATATTCTTGCATCAGGTTATGTTATGTTAGCTTTATTTGATTTGAAAAACTTTGTTATTTACTTGTTTTTACTGTTTTATTTTATGCCAAAAAAGTAAAAAAAAGTTTCATAACAAAAAAACATGAACAAAATAAAATTTTTAGTAAAAACAAAAAGTTGTAAAGAAATAAAGATTTAATTTAAATTTAATTAAAAAAAAAAAAAAAAAACTAAAATTTTGTAAAGAAATTCATATGAACAACAGGAGTAAAAGTTTTTTTAAAACAAAATTTTAAAGAATAAATTAAAATAAATAAAAGTTTTTAAAACAAAAAGAAGAAGATGTGAAAGCTACGTTCTATATGTTTTAGCTAGTTACTTTACTTGTTTGTTAAGTATTGAAACTTTGTTAATGTTAGTTATTTATTCATGTTTAAGGTATGTTAGGGTTGATGTTATACATTATATTCTATACATCAGGTATGTTATTGTTAGCTTATTGATGGGAAAAAACTTTGTTATTCTGGCATATATTCGAGGGTTAGTATAAAAAAGAACATATTTATTATGCTATGTTTATCCAAATGATACTCGAAATATGACTGGAGTCAACAGATCAATAGATCAATACCCCTATAGATCAGGGTTGGGACGGGTAGGGGTGGTTTGATTGACTGATTCAATGATTTACCGTTTTAGGGTATGTAAAAACACAATTTTTTTTACGTTATAAACATAAAAAGAATAAAAATTTTTAGTAAAAAACAAAAAGTTTTAAAGAATAAAGTTTTAAATTAAAGTTAAAAAAAAAAAAAAAAAAAAACTAAAATGTTTAAAGTTAAATATGAGAAATAGCCTAAAAAGCTGCTGAAACAAAGGTTTTTAAATAAATATCGTTTAAAAGTAAATAAAACCAAAAAGAAAAAAGATGTGAAAGGCAAAGGTTCTATATGTTTTGCTAGTTACTTCACTTGTTCGTTTAAGTATTGAAACTTTGTAATGTTAGCTGCTTATTCGGTTTAAGGTATGTTAGGTTTTTCGGTGTATGTTATATTCTTGCTTCAGACTATGATATGCTAGCTTTGTTAAGCCAAAAACTTTGTTACGTTCTGGCATTATATTCGTTGATCAGGTAAGATTAATTAGGATACGGCTGATGCAAAAATATTTACAGTGTTAATACAGAAAATAGTAATGATATTTTAAGATATGTTTTGAAACGTATGATAGTTACGTTTTGTATGGCAACGGTATTACGTTTATGTTTTTTAAGTATGGGAGCTTTGCTAATGTTTAGTGATTTATTCACGCATTAGGTATGTCGATTTGATGTTATACATTATTATTGTTACATCAGGTTATGATATGTTAACTTTATTGATGTGAATCTTTGCTGTGTTAGCGTATTTTCGTTGGTCAGTATGATAAATACACAGCGATGTGATAAAATTTTTGTTAAATGTTCTATGTTCGTGCAAAAAATAATAATGGATATGTTAGAGATATGTTTGGAAAAGCCATTGGAATAAGGTACGCATTGTAGCAAATGTTAGTTATGTTCAAGGTTGCTTAAGTATGAAACTTTGTTAATGGGTGACTGCTTACGTGTATAAGATGTGTGTTAGGGTTGTGAGTGTACATTATATTCATATGATCCTATGTTTGCTTTATTTATATGAAATACTTTGGTACGTTAGCATATTATCATTGATTCAGTAAGAATACTTTACACAGGGTTGTGATAATTTTTGTTAAATGGTACTATGTTAATGCTAAATTATCATTGATATGTTAGAAAAAGTGTAAGTAGGTTACGTCTGCTCTCAATGTTAGTTACTTTACTGTTGTTTAAGGTATGAAAAGCTTTGTTAATGTTAACTGTTTTATTCATGTTTAAGATGTGTTAGTTTGTGAATGTACGTTTATCGATTAGTCAGGTGATGCTATGTTGTGCTTTATTGATGTGAAAAACTTTGTTACGTTAGCATATATTCAATGAATCAGTATGATATTAACAAGGTTATGTGATAAAATTGTTAAATATTTTACTATGTTAATGTAAAATATCAGTGATATGTTAGAAAAAGTGTAAATAGGTTCCGTTCTGTATGCAATTTTAGTTACTTTATTGTTGTTAAGTATGGATCTTTTGTTACTTTAGCATATATTCATTGATCAGTTTGATAATTAGACAGGTTATGATAAAATTTTGATAAATATTACTATGCTAATGTATAAATATCCTGGATTTGGATAGGGATGGGGGGGGAGGGGTGTGTGGTTTGATTTACTGATTTACAGGTTTAGGGTATGTAAAAACCCAAAATTTCTTAAGTTATACAATATGAAAAGCGTTAAAAAATTTAGTTAAAAACAAACTGTTTAAAGCCTATAAACAAAATGAATAAAAGTTTGGTGTTATGTTATACAGAATAGACATGAATCACTAGATCATAGATGGGGAAGGGGCGTGAGGCTGGAGGAGGTGAGGAAGGAGCGGGAGAGGCTCAAGAGCGCTCCAGAGGCTCAGAGGCCTCTAGAGGGGGTTTGATTCTATATAAAAAACGTAAATTTTTTAAGTTCATAATTTAAAAAAAATAAAAAAATTTTAATTTTGTTTTTTTTTAATTTTTTTTTTTTAAATTTTTTAAAATTTTTTAATTTTTTTAATTTTTTTTAAAAAAAAATTTAAATTTTTTTAAAAAATTTTTTAATTAAAAAAAAAAAAAAAAATTTAATTTTTTTAATTTTTTTTTTTAATTTTTAATTTTTTTTTTTTTTGTTTTCTGTATTCGACGATACACTCTACAACATAGTTATTCCAGGTTTCGTTGTTCTAAGCCAATATTTCAGTTTTGTGGGGCTGGTCCCCCGCTTTGGGATGTGGAACGTTATATTTAACCCATATATGATATGGTACTAGATATGAAGGGTATATCCCGGGTTTCATCGTTCTAGTCCAATATTTTCAAGTTGGGGTCCCAGAGACCCCCTTTAGGTTGTGTACGGCTATTTAACCCATATATGATGTGTGTACCTTATATGGTATGGGTATATACCGATTTTCATCGTTCTAGGTCAATATTTTAGGTTTGGGGGCCGTCCCCGAATTTGGTCAAATCGGTCAATTTACCCCGGATACCAATCTAAGATACAACCTAAAAAGGCTGTATATCAAGTTTCGTTGTTTTATGTCAATATTTCAGATTTTGGGGTGAGTACCCGTCTGGGGCACCCACAGTTATTTTACACAACCAGGGGCATCTAAGATACATCCTCAGAAGGTTTTATACCGAGTTCATCATTCTATGTCAATATTTTAGATTTTTGGGGCTGGTCCCCGAATTTGGTCAAATCGGTCATTTTACCCCGGATACATTCTAAGATTACAAACCTAAAAAGGCTGTATATCAAGTTTCGTCGTTCTATGTCAATATTTCAGATTTTTGGGGTGAGTTAACCCCGTCTGTGCACCCACAGTTCATTTTACACCCGGGGTCATCTAATATACATCCTCAGAAGGTTGTTTACCGAGTTTCATCATTCTATGTCATATTTCAGTTTTGTGGGGCTGGTCCCCGAATTTGGTCAAATCGGTCATTTATACCCCGGATACATCTTAGATACAACCTAAAAAGGCTGTATATCAAGTTCGTTTGTTCTATGTCAATATTTCAGATTTTTGGGTGAGTACCCGTCTGGGGCACCCACAGTCATTTACACCCAGGGTCATCTAAAGATACATCCTCAGAAGGTTGCATAATACCGAGTTTCATCACTCTAGGTCAATATTTCAGATTTGGTGGGGCTGTCCCCCGAATTTGGTCAAATCGGTCATTTTTACCCCCGTATACACCTAAGATACACCCTAAAAGCTGTATATCAAGTTTCGTTGTTTTCTATGTCAATATTTCAGATTTGGGTGCCGGTCCCTCAAATTTGTTCCCATCACAGTCATTTTACTCCCGGGGGCTTCTAAGATACATCCTCAGAAGGTTGTTTACCGAGTTTCGTCGATCTATGTCAATATTTCAGATTGGGGGCTGGGTCCACAAATTTGGTAAAAATTGTTCATTTTACCCGTATACACACACCTAATGAATACAACCAAAAAGGCTTGTTATCTATTCAAGTTTCGTTGTTCTATTGTCATATTCAGATTTTTTGGGGTGAGTTACCCGTCTGGGGCACCCACAGTCATTTTACAACCAGGGGCATCTAAGATACATCCTCAAAAGGTTGTATACCGAGTTTCATCATTCTATGTCAATATTTCAGAATTTTGGGGGCTGGTCCCACAAATTTGGTAAAATTGGTCATTTTACCCGTATACACCTAAGATACAACCTAAAAAGGTGTATATCAAGTTTCAGCTTTCTACATCAATATTTAATGTTTGGGGTGGATCCCTTCTTGGGATCCCTAGACACCCTATACGCGTCTTTATAACCACATATTCGAAACATCTACGAACCCCGATAACCCTTATTAAGGACACCAACATTTTTGTTATACGACTGTTTATTACCTTAACCCATGTAGATATATATCGAATTCAGAAACTGGATGCGAAGAAGAAAAAACCACGGTTGGAAATGAATAATAATAATAATAATAGTTAATAATAATAATAATAATAATTAATTAATAATATAATAAAATAATAATTAATAATAATAATAATAATAATAATAATAATAATAATAATAAATAATAATTAATAAACAAAGAAATAAGCCGGAGTCCGGACCGGAGTCGGAGCCGGAGTCGGGAGCCGAGGTCGGAGTCGGAGTCGGAGTCGGAGGCGGCAATTTTGAAAAGGGTGGGAGTCGGAGTCAAAGCACAACACAACTCGAAATTATGATCACTTCGTGATCATAATTTCTAATAAAACTAATAATAAATAAATAATAAATATACAAACAAACACAAACAAAACAGACAAACATAGACAAACATAAACCAAACACAGACAAAACCTTCGGTTATGTCTGTGGGCGGATTGATAGCCCTTCGGGGGCTATCAATCCTCCCTAAGCCTAAATATATCTCTATTTCATTTATACTGAAAAAGGTGGCAGTGCGGAGTTGTCCTATTTACTTACTAGTATATACTATATATATATATATATATAATATATAATATATATATATATAGTATATATATATATAATATATATATATATATATAACTATATATATATATATATTATATTATTATATATATAATATAATATATATTATATATATAGTAATATATATATATATATATATATATATTATAATATATATATATATATATATATATTTAATATATATAGTATATATATATATATATAATATATAATATATAATATATATATAATATATAATAATTATATATAATAATATATATATTATTTATAAATATAATAAATATTTATATATATATATAAATATATATATATATATATATATATTATTATATAGTATTATATATATATATATATATATATAATATATTATATTATATATATATATATATATATATATATATATATATATATATATAATTATATATATATATATATAAATATATATATATATATATATATATATATATATAATAGCATGTCATTACATCTCTTCAAAATTTCTAAATACAAACAAAAATAATATTCGCCTTGGAAAGATGCCTTTTCCACAGAAATGAATCTTCCTCGAATTGGTCCATTGTTGCTCACTTCAACTCTTTCACCATCTTTAGCTGGACAGGAGGGTGGCTGGATGGTGGTCTGATTTACTGATTTACTGCTTTAGGGTATGTAAACATGACAATTTTATTAAAAAATATGACTGAAATCAATAGATCACGGCATAAAACAGTGAGTGGTTGAATTGGATAGTGGTTCTGATTACTGAATTACTGCTTAGGGTATGAAAAACATTAAAAATGTTAGTAAAAAATATGACTTGAATCATAGATCAATAGATCAATAGATCACTGAGGGTGGGGAGGGCTGTTTGTATTTTACTGATTTACTGATTGTACTGCTTTAGGGTATGTAAAACATGACAATTTTAGTAAAAAATATGACTTGAATCAATAGATCAATAGATCAATAGATCACGGAAGGGGTGAGGAGGGTAGTTGATTTACTAATTTACTGCTTTAGGGTATGTAAAAACGTTTATTGTAAGTTATAAACATAAAAAGAATTAGATTTTTTTTTATGGTTCTGAAAACATCAGATTCGAGATTTATGGGTTCAATAACATATATAAAGACAACAATATTGTATCATTTAAACAAATATTTAAAACTCGCACCGCTCCGGTGCCAGCACTGATGAAGCTGTCAACTCCTACTCCTCTGAGTCAGACTCATCTCACTCTTTCCTTCCTTATTCACCTTCATCCTTCCTTCCTTCCTTCCTTCGTTCTCTGTTTGCACTCTGTGCTTTTTTTTCAGTCGGGACCTCCTACGTGGGGGTCTAGCGACACCCTATACAGACTTATTCCACATATTCGAAGGCATTCTATCGGTTTCGATAACATATATAAGGACACCAATATTGTTGTTATACGAATGTTTATTAAACTCAGCACCGCATCGGCTCTAGCACCGGTGGCTGATGCCAACTCCTCAGATTTCGATACCAACTCTTTCTAGAAATTCAACCCTGAATCCTCTCACCAAATTTCAGACCCTTCTACGAACATTTAAATTTTTTAGGTGGGCCTCCTTCGGGGCGTGCCACGGACGTAACCTCGTCGTATACGACGTTACGTCACCATCTAACCCCCCTCCAAATTTTAACCAGATATGATAACTCTAACCTCTGTAGATATATCGGAATTCTGGGCTGACGGTACGAGCCGGAGCCGGAGCCGAGCTGAGTCCTAAAAAA